>JAMWEH010002497.1:0-19109 GCA_024721245.1 Mitragyna speciosa | reverse complement strand
CAATAACTCATCACAAGATAGGCGTTACACAAACCAATACTGCAGAGTCGTGGGTTTGTACCAGATCGTCAAACCAGACAGTTTATGCTTATTAGTGCCCAAATAACAAAACATAGACTGGCCTTAAAAGCAAGCACACAACACATTTATTTGACCCCGAATACACAATAAACCATATTGTAGACATTTTCATCCTGCCACTTTCCTGGTGAAACCTCTTCCAGGAAGCATCTCTTGAGATCGTCCAAGGAACAAATCAGATTGCCCGTGCCATCCTCCAGCCTTCATAGGTGGAGGCTGCTGTGACTTTGCAGACGGTTTTCCAGATCCAATGCTCATGTTTGACAGCTTCTCAGCTGTATCAGAAACTCCGCGGGTCTTCACCATATAGTTAGACGCTGGAAAAAATAAAAAGGCAATTTATAACTGCTTAGATAACACACAATTGCATCTTAAGATAACCCTGAATAGTACTTCAGAAAAAATGCATTATAACCTCTCAACAATAATTTGCCGAAGAACTATTCCATTAATGTTAGTCAAGAAACACACAAAAGTTATTCCAGTATCACACATCCACAATGCAAACTCAACATGTCACTTGTGACCCAAAGGCCAAAGAACTCCACAGAATTCCATTATTAGCAGAAAGGATCAACAGTGCTGTGGCACCCAAAGACATCAAAATCTTCAGAAAGAATAAAAGCATACTTAGGCACTCGGAGGCAATACAAAACCCCCAAAAAAAAAATGAGAGAGAGAAAAGAAACAACAGCAACATAGCAAAAGACTCCAGAATATGCAAATGATTCTTTTAGAGGATTAGACTGCCATGTACTAGCCAAAAATCCCAATTAACTAGTCAAGTATACAAGTCATGCTATGAAATGGGCGTTACCTGGACCATTCTTGACAGGTGGTCGGTATCTCGATTGTTGCTTCGAAGTGCTTTTGGAATACTTTTGCTCATCCTGGAACAACAGAATTAGGGAAGCAAGGACATTAGGTGAGTAAAATATGTTCATTAATATATTATTACTGTAGATGCAGCAAAGCTAAGAACATGGAAAGCAGAGAGCATAAAAATGAGTACCTGAAAATTCATCTCCAACTTCCTTTGTACACCTGGAAAAAATTCACTCAATTAGAAGACATTCCAAGGACACACCTCTCTGATGTGATCTATCAGAGATAAATATTGGCATAATAAATAAATATGAAGTTATATAAACCAACAACAATGTTTATGTCACATATAAAATCTGCAGCTATTAAGTTCAAGGAAATGTATGGAGCTAAACAAACAACTCAATTTGATGATATTCTAGGATCAAACCTGCAGCTGTTAATTCCAAGGAATTATATGAAGTAAAATCACCTCCTAACTAGCATACCTTTGTTTATGGGACGGAAAGTGATTTGTGCATGGGATGAAAAGTGAAAAGAATACAAGCCTTAAAACCAAATTACTAGTTTGATTATGGCATAACCTATATACAGTATAGGATCAGGAGAAACAGAGAACCTATTATCGGTTTAGCTACACGAAATTGCCCATATGCAAAGATCTCCATGTTAGATTTAAAAGCCAAGAATCTTCCTAGAACATGCACAAAGTTACATCCGAATGACATCCAGAGATTTGTTAAAATGCACTTTAGTTCGATCTATCTGCTCAAAGCACATATAACTGATCACATCATAACAATTACATCAACAGAAACTGATGTGGTAATCATTTTCTTTGCAGTGGTCACGGTTCTTGATACAGAGCATATGTATAACCATGAACCACAATCAGAAGTATAATTTCAAAAAATTACCTGCATATGTAGATGCATTTGATTTGATGGAGAAGTTGTTTGTGGACTTCACATTTGGCAAACTGCCTGAATATCTCCTGCCAGTCTTTTGCTCCAGTGAAACCCTGGTTCCAGCTGCAAAAATGAAGAAAAGGAGGCTTGTTAACCACAGAACTCCATGCAAAGAAGAACAAACAAGATTGCTGTGAAAAAGACAAACCTGATGGAGGCGTTTTAGCAATAACAGCTTTAGAGCGTAAAGATGGTGGAACATAGAAACAACTCTGCAAAATCACAATTAACTCAGTTGCCAAAAGGTTTTCTGCTAATAAATTTCCCCCGACAGTTAGGAAGAGCTCGTTACCTGAAAAAAAGGATGCTGAATTACATCTGAAGCAGTTGGCCTCTTACATGGATCCCATGAGCAAAGTGACTACAAGTTCAAAGCAGAGCAAATGAAATTAGCAAGAGCAATTGCATTAGTTCCTTTCACATCACCACACACCACCCCCCCCCCCCCCCAAAAAAAAAAAAAAAAGAACAACAAAAAGGTTCTCAGAGAACAAGAGGAACAAGCATATCACAGCTCTATCAATTAGACTCAGCACATTGAGATCAAGTCAACATTCAATAGAAGCAATGAGAAAACTCCTGCCACCAGGAACTGGTACTTACTTTAATGAGATTGATTGCATCCTCACCATCAGAAGGTATCAATGCAGAAGATGGACACCAGCAACCTGTTATATCAATTAAGGAGTAAGTACCTAGTTCCAGTTCTGAAAGTCGAATTCAAAAACCACCAAGAGGTATTACAACATAGCTACAGCAGATGCCAAGGAAGATAAATTCATATAATTCCCTAGAGAATATAAATAAAAAAAATATCTTCCACACATTTTCTTTCTTTCTTTTTTTTTTTTTTTTTTTTTTTGTGCGCTATGTCTTCCACACTAAGAAAAGTGCCACTAATACTTGATAAATTACAATCTTCTCAAGACTCAACATGAAGCGAAACATATAAACCATAAAAAAGAGGCTCAGGCTTAGCATCTAGTCTTCCTAAAGAGCAATAGAAAACCAAAGATACGATGAGAATAGAGCCGACATACCTGTGGAAACTGGTAATTAATAACACTAGCTAGTTCAAGTCCTTCAGACCAGTCATTCTCCATTGGACTTCCTAAAACACTGCATATTTTATATATTTCATCTGCCTCACTGCAACAATTTAGCGGAAGTAAGTGTCAACATTGACTTAGTACAGGCTTATTCCAATGGAAACTACGAAATTTATTCCTTAAGACCTCAACTCAAGACCAGATGGTCCACAGCAATTGAGTAAAGACCACAACGAAATACACACACAGAGAGAGATAACATTGTATAGTTGTTGAGAAAATTCTGAAGAAAAATGATGACAAATATAAATAAACAAGATATTTATAACATTATGACGCTACTACATAAGATGTTGAATAACATAACAAGTAAAAGTTCAGGATTTTCTTCTTAATGATTAGCCACAAGCAACCAAAAAAAATGGTCCTATAATATGAAAGCGCCACATAAACGACACTAAAACAGATAGCTTTTTCCTCAAAACTGTTAGAAGATAAAGTGTATATGCAACATATAAGAAACGACAAACCATATACCTTGAACCAGGAAATAGAGGACGAAGGGTAAATAATTCAGCCATTATTGCACCCATTGCCCACATATCTGTGTATAAAACAAACAAAATTAAGCTGCAGTCAGAATATTATAAAAATACGAAAGCAAAGATCTCACATTGTACTCACCAACAGCAGGACCATATGTTGGTGACTGGAGAAGAACTTCAGGAGCTCGATACCTGCATGTCCACATCTTAGCAACCCAAATGAATGGAAGAAGCAATGGCATGCCTTTAAGGGAAGAAGTATAAGCAATAAAAAGAAGAACACCTACCATCGAGTTGAGACATATTCAGTATAAGGTGGTCGAGAATTGATTTCACGAGCAAGACCAAAATCAGCAATTTTAATAATATCCTTTGAGACTAGCAAATTCTCTGGGATAACAAGATAAAGAGAACATTAGAAGTAAATCAAGTTATAAAGGACTCGAGCAAATGATGGTCATTATAGAACTAAATTAACACCAACTTTGTGCGAGGAAGTCATCTAATGATCCCACAATTCTCTTTCCACATACATAAGACAACAGATACAAATTGAAAACAAGAAAAATGAGGTAGAAAAATAAGCATGAATAATTTATATTTTGTCCTAACTCCATATCAGTATCAACAATTGCGTATCCACCTGGCTTAAGGTCGCGGTGAAAGAATCCACGTTGATGCATGTATGCAAGACCCTGGAAAACCTGGAAGCACCAATTTTTCACTTCAGCTTCTGAGAAAAGCTTTGGCCTATCCTTCATGAGCTGGTATAGATTGCATTCCTGTAAAATCAGAGAATATTACCCTAGCTTAGCTTTAAATAATTAACACTACTGGGTAAAAGCTCTTTGAAACACAAAGCCATGGCATACCATGTATTCAAATACAAAGTACAGAATGTCATGTTCTCTAATCACTTCTTTGAGCTTCACAATATTTGGATGGTTCATTTTCTTAAGAGACTGGCAACGACAAAAAAAAAAAAAGTTAGTTACTTCCATGTACAGCCATAAACGAAGAGGCAGAAGACAAACAAAAGAGGCAGTAAACAATATTACCTTGACTTCTCTCAGATTTATGCACTCTTCCCATGAATAATATTTCTTCTTCATCTTTTTAATTGCAACCTGTGGACGGTAAAATTTTGTTTACAGCAACTTACAAGATGCCAGCAACAGAATTGCTGTTAAAATTTTCTTCTACAACCATTTTCTTCCCTAGAAAATTCTTTCATCTTTCTCAGCAAACATAATAAAACGTCATCAATATTCTTAACTGTATATTCACTTACCACTTCACCAGTCTGCTTGTTCAATGCTCGCCAGACACTTCCAAAAGTACCATTTCCAACTTCCTTGATTATCTTGTACCTGTAAGAGTGGAAACAATATTAATAAATCAACACATATTAAGAATGTGCTAAAAAAATAAAAAAATAAACAAAAACACCACCAAACTTACCTTTCCATTTTTGCAATTTCAAGAGCAGGAAACACCCAGTTTATTGAAGAACGAATAACACAGAAGCGTACTTAATACTAAATAGATGACAATAAAGGAAAGCTATTAGTATAAAGCTAAAATGTGGCTGATATAGAAGAGTCCAACGTCAATCTTCTATAACTTTGCACGAGAGGGCAAAACCAGTATGATCATGGCGGACAACCTCCACAGCCTTATTTATGGAATATAACATATCAGAAGCCTTCCCACAGAGAGACGGGAAAATGAGTATGGCAAAGCAAGAACTGCTGACCATCTTGTTACCAGTCCAAAGCTGATAAAGGTAACATGAAACAACTCTCTGACAGATCTGATGCTTAGCTCAAAACATGGCCAACTGAAACTTCAGTAGAACTAAGACAGCTACCTCAACTATGCTCTATGGGTTTACACAAAACCTTCAGTCAACCACACAACTCTCTTGTATCCACCAACTGAAAAGACTAAACATAGCTAAGAGACACTAACCATGCACAAGTAGTGCAATGACTATCTAACTTTTGACCATGTATAATTTGTATTGCTAGCAGACTTCAGTCCTGCAATGAGGAAAGATGCAAACACACTTTAAGTTAAGACTCTGAAAAAGATGGAAAAAAAAAATCTGAATAGAAAAATAAGAAGCACATACATAGTAAAATAGTACCTGAGAATACGGTATCCAAAGGATCTCAAATGGACAATGTATCAACAAAGCACTAGCACAAATTAAACAGAAAATCGATCAGCTGTATGGCCACAATTGAAATAGATACCAGCTATGTAATATGACTGAAAAGTAAAGTTCACATACAGAAATGCACTAAAGATCCGACAGCTATCTCAGAAAAAATTAGCATTTGGCCTCCTGTACTGATCATTCATGAGAAGCTGTTCACTAAGTGCAATTGACAAAAGAAACAAGAAGAAAGTCCCCAACGATAAGAAACCGCCAATCAAGAACTTCCTGGAATGAGAAACCCCGATATTTGTCGCAATTTGACCAAAGGCATACTTGCTCCATGTCCTAAGTAAAATTAATCCCTTCAAATCAAAGCCCAATACAACCTGTAATACAGCAGACAGTTGAAGAGGATTTAATAAAAAATGTACATCAGATAAAGAAAATACATCACATATAAATCTAATAACTAATGACAGAGACAGCTACAAACACAAGATCGAAGTCAGATAATGTCACATAACATACAAGCAGAAGATAAGAAATCAAAAACCAAATCCAACAAAACAAACACTGAAGACTAGCAGACTCAAAATACATTATTTTGACCACCCTTCTTTAATCCTTCCCAGAAGGCATAGCAGCAAAACATTCACACAAGATGACTATTACCTAGCTAACTCCACCGTCCACTAAACTCAATTAGAAAGAGGATAAAAACCAATACAACACAAATTCATAACTGACTTTATTTATCCCGAATATGCACCAGTTACGTTATACTACAATAGAATGTAACACGATAAATGAAACACTAACAAATTCAAAATCAAAATCCTAACACTATCTCCTATAACAATTACTAGTACCAATTTACAGGAGCATCGAAAAAAACAAATTCAAAATCTTAATACCCCAATAACATACTATCCGTTCACTCGACACATAATCTTTACTCCTATTATCAAATTTAACTCCAGGAAATCTTAAAAAAAAAAAAAAAAAGTACAGATAGATATAAAACTTCTTGTATTCAAACCCAATTGACCTATTACTCAATCAATCCTAAACAACAAGAAAAAGAAGTACTCAAATAAATCAGCAAAACTCAAAAAGCAAAATCCCAGACAAAATCCCCAACAACCGAGATAATCCCAAGCATAATAGTAACCCAATCACCAGATCGAAAAAATTAAAAAAAAAAAAAACCAGAAAAATAATAGAATCAAAACACAAACCAAAAAAAAAAACAAAAACCAAAACCGGAGCCAGACCCGAGATCTTAATTCTCAAAGTTCAACCAAACCAAATCAAACCAATTCAATCAACGAATCCCAATCGAACCCATTTCAGATCTACTCATAAAACCCCAAATTACACACAAAAAATAATAATCAAGAAGAGGAGAATACCTGAGGGGAAAACGGCATAACCTAGAGAGGAAGCCACGGAAGAAGCAAGGAGAGAAAAAGCCAGCGAGAAAATACACCCGAACCACACCCCCTCCTCGTGAGATGTAAAATTATGTAAGCGCCTTTGTTTTGTTTTGGGTATATATATTTTTCAAATAAGGGTTTGCAGCAAAGCCAAGCCCCCCACCGTCTTTTCCTTTCCTCTTTTTGTTTTTTTATGTGTATAGGGATATGTATGAATGAATGTATAGTACTATTTCCTCATCCTAATCGCACAATTATACCCTGAATTTTTTAATACTTTCCTTTGTCGTCGTCATCATGGGGATGATGACGAGGAGTATTATAATTCTTAAGTAATTGTCAATTTTAATTGTTCGAGAATACGAAGAAAAAGTAGGTAGGTAAACAAATTGGGAAGAGGGCTATGGGTGGAAAAAGAGGGGAGGGGGTGGATTTGATTTGGTTTGGTTTTGCGACAAGAGTCTTGCCTTTGTGGGCAAGAAAAGAAGAGATAAGCAAACGAGGAAAAAGAAAGTAGTTTTTAAGAAAAAGAAAAAAAGGAAACTTTCTTTTTAGATTAGTTTATTTTTATATTTGTGTTTTTTTTGGCAAAAAAATAGGGTAGTGTGCGTTAGGTTAAATTTTCTCAACTAATTCAAAGAATAGTTTAGTAGTTTGATGTGTGAGATGGGAAGTTCGAACCCTAATAGGTCCCCTACTTTAATTAAAAAAAAAGTTGTATATAATTGTAGTGATGTAGTTCAGAGGTTTTATAAAATTAGAATTATTTGTATACTAATTTGGTTTTTTGTGGTATGAGTTTTGAAAAGTTTTGTCTTGACAAAATTTACAATTGCAAGATTTTTTATATTCTTTCACCATAGAGTTTTATGCCATGATTGGCAAATTTCTCCTAACTAACTTCATAGACGTGTTTCCATCTTGCACGTATTCATATCCATTGCACCTCTATACCTTATTGATTTAATATCATGTTTCTAATAAATTAAAATTATGCTCTCATTCCTCAAAAAAAAAAAAAAATTATGCTCCCATTTAACCAGTGTCATAAGAGTACTTGCTATATAAACTGATATATTTGCAAGTTCTGAAAATTTTAATAAATATGGTTTAATAAAATTGAAAAGAAATGAGCTCATGGACGAATATATAAACAAGGGATTAACTATATTTTTAAAAAATCAAAAGATAAATCTTTTAACTATGGCAACAGGGGATATAAATGTTATTCACCCAGATTAGCTTGAATAAATTGGTGTACAAATTAAAGTAAGTGAATTTTTTAGATTTCAGTTAATATAATATTTAACTCTTGAATTTTAGTACTGTTCCACGTATTTTTTTTCCTTTTTACTTTGGAATCTTATCCTTTGAAGATGTTGCATCGAGAATCTCAAGAGATGAGATTCACTATTCTTATTATTCTTATTAATCTAAAACGAATGAATAAATTTATCAAATTTAACTTTTTATTTTTGCAAAAGAGTTTTTACTACGAATTCTATACTTTCTATTAGAAAAAATATATGAGTACTCTACGACGTGGAATTTGGTGGATACATGATAATAATAAAAAGATACAAAGAAAGAAGGATGATTTGGAATGTGGTTTGGTGGGTGGCTGCGTTGTTTTCGGTTGGCCTGGATTGGATGCTTTCGGTTTTCGCAATTGATATGATATTTTTAATCATCAGACGGTGGCTGTGGATTGGTCAAATCTTTGACCTCATGATCGTGTCATTATTGGTCCGATCATGAACCATTCTCCTCACGTGGTTGTTGGCCATGAATTCCCTTTTTAGCTCTATATTTTAATTTACAATATTAGTGATCATTAAAAATCAGTTTAGCTTGCTCTGGTTTCATTACACTTAAAGCCGTGGAGAAACCGTGAGAGAAGCTCCTAGAAAGGGGAGCGTTTAATTTGGACAATGCCATGTAAGAAATTTTTTTTTTTCCCCCTTTGAAATTCTTATTCTATTACAAAGATGGATGTTAGGGAGAGGATAACTGAACTGGGGCCTTGCTGCTCTTGTATTATGCCTGCAAAATATCTTGTCAAGATGCGATAATTTTTTTTTAATTTCTTCGTCACCAAGTATTTTCTATTAATCTTTTACTTTTTTTCCCTAAGATTATTAGTCAGTTGTTTAATTGACAATAATTATACAGATTAGAGTCATTGCAAGTTAAACTGCCGAAAGTTTAGTTGAAATTAATTCCTGAATATGAATAATAATAATAATAATAATAATAATAATAATAATAATAATAATAATAATAATAATAGAAGCATAAGTTTTTCAAACTTACAATACAAGCAGTACCAGTAATCGCCTAAAATTCAAGAGAGTTTTGACAAGCACCATTTTTATATTTATGTTTGTTAATTTTGCAATTGAGATTTTAGTGTAGTTAAACCGAAGCTAGCCCTTCTAGTATTTGATATTAGAAAGTTCTAGTGAATTACTTGTTACTTTTTGATATAGCTATCATTAATTATTGATTTGTCTTCAGTGAAATTGTAATGAATAGCACTAAGGGGGCGTTTGGTTCAAATTCCTCAATCACTATCACTATGGGTATCATTAACCCTATTATGAGTATGGGTTTTGATGATTCCCCCAACATGTTTGGTTTAATAATGGAATGGGTATCATTATAAAAATACTTGTTTGGTTTACTGTGATGACTTTCAAGTAAATTTAAAAAATTTTAAATCTTTATTTATGATATACGTATTTTTTCGATTTCTTTTTTTATATCTTTTTAAAGAAAATTGCTAAAAAGATTTCTTCAATTTTAAATATAACCATAATCTAATTTGAGTTTTATGCAAATGATAACCTTAAAAAAATCATTTTTATTGTATTAATAGAGAGTATTATATATCTTTGATTTTTAGTTCAATTTTTTATTAAAAAAATTTATTAAAAGAATTTTTATAAAAATTTTATAAAGTATTAATAAAAAATATTCAAAATCAAAAGACAAAATAGAGAGAGAGAGAGAGAGAGAGAGAGAGAGAGAGAGAGAGAGAGAGAGAGTATATTAGGGGTGTGTGTAACTTAAAATATATGTATTTTTTAAGTGGGTGTACTTTTACCTTTAATCATAAGGGGTAATGGGTTTGATAGATTAGTATTTTGGGGAGAATCATTAACACCCCAATTAATCACTATCATTCCCATTGAATGATAGTGATAGTTGTTTAACAAATATCAACAATAGGTATCATTACTTATGATACCCATTCCCCTCCTTGATTCCCCTAAACCAAACACCCCCTAAGATATGATGAATTCCATTTTAGAGTATTATATGTTGAAGAATTTCTCCATGTAATCATTAGAAATATTGAGTCAACAAACTAACATGATAAACATAGAATACAATTAGAGGTAAATTACCCGCCGCTGTAAGGTGCTGTAGGTTGATACCAGAATTTAATTGCTGTCACACTGCAAACCTTGTTCCATGTTTATTTGTTATATTAAACATAAAGTTTCTATTACACGGGCTAATTACCAGATCGGAATAACTTATGTACATGGGCTATTAAATTGAAATATACACAACTTACTGTATAAACACACGTTCACATCTGTTAGCCACTGGGTGGTTAGGGAAAGCCTTATGGCCTTCCCGATCAGGGGTTCGAACCTACTTCAGCATTTAGGTGATGAGAATAAAAATTAATGGTTATTTAAGAGCGGAAAATCACGCCCTGACTATGTGTAACAAACAATCTTGGGACAGACCCACCATGTTACTGGGGACTCATCCATTTGTATAAGGCAACAAACAGTATAATACAAACTAATAGTTGATGATAAAGGAACGAAAAAAAAAAAAACATTTGTTGCATCCTTTACATTGTGTTAAATACCAAAACAAGTTTACTTTTTCAAAATCTTAGCACCCTGGTCCTTAAGTAACGACTGCCCCTACTACGACACTTCAGAGACAAACCCTAATATCATTTTGGATGAGATAAAAAGCGAAGTAACAAAGGTCAAAAAGTTATTTATCCATTAAATACTGTCGAAATCTATTAAAACAGTTAATAAAAATATCATCATTGTTGGTCTGTCCAATGGGTGCACAAACAAGAAACCCGATAACAATGTTAGAAAGAGGTAAGAATCCACTACGCAAAACTCACCAATCCTGAAAGAATCTTCCTCACCCAGTTACGTTAGTGAACCAGATATGACTTATTGCCTGTGCGGCAAAATATAGATAACTAGAGTAAAACAATTGGTAATCTTTACTTGACCGAAAATGTTACCGTGAATAACAAGGAAAATTCATGCGGACAATCCCAAGAATTCTTTTCTTGTATGTTGTAACCAAGAACTTTTGAAAGGTACAATAATTCTCTAATGTATTTCATGACTGTAAAGACTTCCCTGTATTGTATTCCAAATGAAAGTAACCTAAAGAAGCGGTCAAGGTACTTTGTCCATAACTTTTTTAGTGGACTGAATAGAGTAGTATATTTTCTCCCTTGGAGGAATTCAACCGGGACAAAACTTCCTCGGCCAGTTAGGTACTAGGTGTAAATTTTACTTCATAGGTACCGTACCTGAGAATTTTAATTTCGATGGATGAGAGTTGTCAAAGATCACTGGACTGATGGATTGGATGTGGATCCATATTCGAGGCTCTCAATGTTTATAAAGTTGATTGTTTGTTTCTCTGTTCTTTTGCTTATGTTGAGCCTTGTCTATAATTATAATTAGATGTGATATTTAAATCGAGCATCTTATGTTTAAATTCATGGTTGTTTAATTTTGAATTCGCTCGTTTAATTTGTATTCAAACTTGATTTGTTAAATTATACGAATGAACTGAACTTGAATTTTCATGAAACGAGCCGAATTGTGTTTGTAAACAACTTGATTCGAATAACAATTTCACAAAAATTTATAAATATCTTCCCTACTTTGAATTCTTCTTTTTTTTTTTTTAGTTCTTTTTATTTCTTATGTTTGTCTGATGGCTAACAAGAAAGCCGGTATTTATTTGCTTAGAAAATAATATAAAATTAGGAATATAATAAGCACAGGGATCAGTTTTGCTATTGATTTACGATTTTTTGTAGGGCCTCTAAAATATCAATTTATAAGAAAAGGACTGCATACGTAATAGCACACTGGACGGAGATCATGCTAGTATTGAAATCTTGATGTGGTATTAAAATACCTCAATTGACTATTTTGCTCTGTATTTAGATAGGGATTGATCTTTCCCACATAGAAGTAAGTGGCATTAAAAGACCTCAATTGACCATTTTGTAATTTACGAGAAACCATCTATTCTTTTTCTCTTGATAATAATACATTCAACTAAAGAAATGCAATTAAGTAGGTAGATGGAGAAAAATAGAGAAATTAATGGTAAAACTTTCAATTAAAATTTCTCCTATCATTCCACCACATCAGTTCCGATTCAGCGGGGTTTTTTACTTTTTTTTCCTAAATTGAAATTTCTCCTATCATTTGGCCAAATTTTCATGATTCAGCAACAATTTATTTATTATTTTCGTTCGGAGCACCATAATACAATGGGCCCCAACCACGATTGTCTAACCTTAATCACGTATGTAAAGCCAAGGATTCATTCTTATGGTGATTACTTTATAAATAGTCATGATCCATGCGATGCACAAAGTTACATTATCCTTTCAGTATAGTTGTTATTGGAAAATAATTTTAAATAAAAATTAAGTTTTTAAATAAGTCAATATTTTTTATAAAATTTATAGAAAAATTTAGAGCAAAATTGTTAATTGAATTTGAATAGAATGAGTTTAATAAATTAATCAAGTGGATCAATTTTTAAAAATATAATAATTAATTTAACACATTGTAATAATTGAGAGATAAAAGTATTTGATAGTTAAATATTAATCCCAATAGTTTTGGATCCTCTATAATTGAGAGATATAATTAAAGAACATAATTGAAAGGAGGAGAGAGAATAGTGGGACGAGAAAAGCAAAGATAAATAACAAAAGATAGTAAATTATTTGTACAAGGAAGGATAGTAATTGAGAAATTTTTTGCAAAATATTTATACTATCATAGTGATAAATTATTTAAAATAAAAATTTAGAAAAGGAAAAAAAAAAAAAAGAACATATCCGAATCAGCATCGCGTATACATCGTCTTGAACAGCGTTGTTATACATATGTATAACAAATTTTTATCTTGTGTATTTAGCATGGGGTATAATGACATTGTTACACACACATATAAATAGAACTAGTTTTTATCCCATCTATTCAGCCGAGGGTGTATTTCATTCGATAAACAATAGATGGATATATTAGTATAAAAATAGTAAAAAAAAAAAAAAGTATGCAAATTTTCGTATCCCAATACTGGCTAATTTATGCAATTTGTACCGATTAAAACATGATTTTAAAATTTATATTTAATTGTTGTCGTATAAATTTATTGGTGATGAATTGTTATCTAAAATTACATCATTATTTCTAAAAATATAATTTGTACATGTGACAGCAAGATAGGATGTCAACTTAACATTATACAACTTCACGTAAATTAACTAAGGTAATTCACCATGTGAAAGAGTGAACAGCGTTTTACTACATAAAATATAATCAACACACGACAAAATATAAAAACACATAAAAGGAAGAAATTCAAATTATTACAACCCAAGAAATCAAAAATAGTATTCACTATAAATTCAACAGAATCCTGCGACACCATATTTGATGATGAGAGAATCCAATGCGATCAAATTAGTAATGCTAATCAATTTTTTCTGTAAAACAGGTGCAGTATCTGGACTTGGGTACCAAAGTTGTAATCCACACAAGCTAAACATCGAAACAAATACACAGAGAAGGATATTAATTAATCATTTAATAAGTAATAATAAGAGTAAAATAAAAATCGCCTTTATTATTGCGCTTTTTACAAGTAATTTCTAAGACACGATAACATTTTTTTCCGAAAACACAACTAAGGAAAAAGTAAAGAACCCAACGAATAAAAGGAAATAATTCCAAAGTAGAGAAAATATAATTAAATTTTGTATATAATAACTACCCAACTTTTATTGCATATAGTAAATCTAAAAGGCCAGATGAGTCATTTTTCGAATGAAACGTAAAAGCCCAAATCCTACGAGATTAATGTCTCACATCAAGTTACCATACCACAATAGCTTAAACGACAGAATAAAAGAATATGTTATCCTATCGGATCAATTACTACTTCTATCTGTAATTTGAATGACAAGGTAGTCCACTCATTTCTTGCACGTTGCCTCGGTTAATGATTACATGTAAATTCAAAATTCATATGGACAGAAAAAAATTACAGGTTGATATCTCCAATGACAAAGAAGCCGTATAGGGTACTAAAAGGGTCCCCATATAGTGCCAATTTGCATATGATATTTAGGTATGAATAGTGAAGGCAACAAGGAATATGTTACACATGTAAACTCCAATTCATATGGGCAGAAAAATGAAATGACTGGTTCAGACGCCCAAAACAAAGAAGTTTGTGTAACGTAGTGAAAAGGGTCCCCAGATGGTGCCAATTTGCATACGATTTTTAGGTATGAAATAATGGGAATGGTAACAGGGGAATATGTTGTCACCAAGTTAGGTCGTGAAAAACGAAAGGTTGGTGTGGGAACAGATATGGAGAGATATTCTATCTTATCCAATGACTTTATATTCCAAGGAATTAAATTGCATTATTCATTTTGGTATATTTGAATGCTCGGCAAATTGCATAAAAGTAGCAGCTGGGTGGTGGATGCTGAGGTGTATTTCTTCGTTCTTGCGGGGGCGCCACGATTCCAACCACTAAGCTGCGTGTTGCAATTTGGTGAGTCAGTTATGGATCCTGAGACGAATTCACCTCTACCAGGAAAAGTATACAATACACCACGTGCATTGCCACGTGGTGTACTAGAACCAATAATTTATCGCCATGTGGCAATGGTGGGCCATGCCTTGTATTATTTGGCGATGTGTGATTGGTTCTAGTGCACCACGTGGCACGCCACGTGGCGCGCGTGGTACACGCAATACTCACTCACCTCTACCATGTCTTTGGCTACACTTTTTTCTGTTCACTCCCAATTTTTTGTTTAATTTTTTTTGTCTAATTGTATTTAATACAAAATTATATTTTATTAATGTGAAATTATATAAAATTACGTCATTCTATTTAATAATACGATATAGTTTGGTAATGATACTGCATAGTTTAGTGTTAGACATGATTAGATATTTAAAAAAATTAAACAGAAAATTTAATCCGTCTTCGATTATACTGTAGATTTTAAATATGTTCTTATTTATTAGTAGTATGTATAACATGACTTTACTTTTGAGCGTAACAGAAGATTTATTCTTGCAGCTAACGCATCAAATATGAAACTCAAGTTAAAGGGAAATGGTGAATGATGGAGTAGTAAAATGCCAAAAAAACAAAATGGATGTACGTGTAACCCAACCTTGACAAGAACACCATTCAATAAATACCAATATAAACAAATGATTAAATGCTAAAATATACCAACAAGCAATAATAGCAGTTCCATGACAATAAGGAAATTGAAAGTTTCACCCTCTGCATTAAAGAATTTTAACTCAAGTACACTTTCACACGAAATGTGAGTTGCTGAATTCAAATACGTGTTATCTTAGAAAACAACAAAAAGAACCAATTAATCAAATGTAGATTATAGACAGCTTCACCATTGTTCATCACATAAATAGATGTAAAACAATTATAGCTTCTTCTTCATCACCTATTAATAAGTTTGTGATGTAATCTTTGTCTTTCTTTTTTTTTTTTTTTTTTGACTTGAAGGATAGTATTGTCACTTTAATTTTTATGGGCTTGTTTAGCATTATTTTTTAAAAAATTTTAAACGTGTTTTAAACCATCATTTTATCCCAGATACACATTTACCAAAAAAAATCTACAGAACTGCTACAATAGCATTTCTGAAAAAAAAAATCTCTAAAACAATCATCCAAACGAAATGTGGGTAATATATTTCATTGTCAGTATCATGAATTCAGAGGGAGGGAGCGATGTCAACGGTAATAGTTGGTGTGAAGAAACTGATAGCATGAATCTGGATCTTGGATTGGATTGGTGTGTAAAAGTGATGGGTTGAAACAAGATCTTAGGTTGAAGAGTGGAAATGTGAATTTGATGTCCGGCTCAGCCCAACCAAAAGGTATACAAGGTTTGGAACTGTAGTTGACGAAGAATTTGATGTCCATAGAACCTAAAAATAGTTAGCGTGATCTTTTTTGTTTTTTTGGTTTATAAGTAAGGGTAGTATGCCCCGTTCACCATTTAGTATTGCTTTTTTAAAGTATATGTTGCTAACTATAAAGTTACCTAATCTTGTCAAAAAGAAAATTAATTTAAAAGGTTAATTGTAACTCCCTTTTTATATTAGCATGATTTTACTTTTGTATCACACATAAGTTTTGTGACATTTAATAGCTTGAATTGACAATATATAGAGCAGTAATGCTTTCAATATTGTCAAAAATAGATAAATATGCTCTATATTATTGTTCTAATTCCCAATTATGGGATCTTTAATTTCTCAAAGATTTAAGGAATACGATTACATAATCTTATACTTATAATATATTATTAATTAAAATTTAAGCTTTTATTCAAATTTATTAATTTATTAGAATATTCAAACTTGAGTTTTTTTTTTAATTTTAAAATACATTCTCAATTATGTAACAATTTCAATAGATGGAAAAGACAACTATCCCCAAGATTTAGCTTTTGAATGCAAAATGAATCATTTAGAGTTCAATTTTTGAGCATATTCTATTTAAGTAGATTCCGCTTGATAAAGAAATCCTTGATCATAATTTCCAGCCTTAAATTAATTTAACTTTACCACTTTTGTTTCCCCACTTCTCAGTCGAACATATCATATGAAAATGCAAAAAGAGAAAATCTTCTTGATTCTCCAACCTAAGATTACCTCCCAAATCACAAATGAAAAAGATTGGTTACGAAGAAAGACAAAAATGGTTCATATTCACATACATGAGAAATATATAAAAAGAATAATAATCTTGACTTCTTCTTTTTTTTTTTCTTGGTGATGATTACAATAACAGGTACATTTATATTACATTTAGGCCTCATTTTGTTGGTATTAAAGTAAAGTTAACTTGGAATATGGTTTCTCAATATGTTTGATGCGCGAGAATGGGACATAATAGAAAGGTCTTTCCACTCAAAATGCTTTTCCTCCTAGAATGAATTGGAAAAAAATTTTCAGTCAATTTTTATGGTAACCTAAGTGAGAATGGAATGTCCATTCTTTTCCAATGTCTGGTATAATCATATTTAGGTGTCAGAATGGAATAAAATATATATTAATTTGACTTAATTGCCCTTAATTTTGTGCACTAGAATATATCATTTTTTTTTTTGTAATTCTATGCCTACAAAAGACTTTTATATTTTTAATTTTAAAATTCTTAATATTCTTGCTAAAACTAAATTAATTATACTCTTTAATTCATTTTAAATTTTGTATAATTGTTAGCATTATAATTAAAATGTGAAAAAATTAATAATGAAACTTCATTTACAATTTAATTTAATTTATAAAAGTTTAGTCTTTAGACGTTTGCATAAAATTTAAAACTAGCATTTCAAACATTTTTATAGAAAAAAAATTCTAAGCATATATTAAACTAATTTTGACTTGAAATTCATAAAAAGTTATTAATTGAAGTTATTAAAAACCTAATGTTTTTTAAAATTTAAAAATAAAAAATTAGTGAATGTATCCTAGGTTTAAAAAAATTATCAGAAAAAAAAGTGTCGGGATAAAATTGACTTCTATTTTTAAGGTCTTTTAAAGATGAAGTGGGAAAGGCCTTTCCGTAGATTTTGTTGAGGAATGTAATTTTAGGAAAAATTTGAAATGGCATTCCATGTGGGAAAGGCCTTAGAAAGGCATTTCCATTCTACGCCATTCTAGCTTACCAAATGTGGGGTATGGAGTGGAAAATTTTTTTCGATCCCTTGTATGGTAATCTAATTCAGAGTGGAATGCCATTCATTTTCTAATGTTTGGCATAATTATATTTAGGTGTCAGAATGGAATGAAATATATATTAATTAGACTGAATTGCCCTTAATTCTTTGTATTGGAATATATCATATTTTTATTTTGTTTATTTGTGATTCTAAACCTTCAAAAGACTTTAATATTGCCCTTAATTCTTTGTATTGGAATATATCATATTTTTATTTTGTTTATTTGTGATTCTAAACCTTCAAAAGACTTTAATATTTTAATTTTAAAATTCTTAATATTTTGTTAAAATTAAATTAATTATACTGTTTAATTAATTTAAAATTTTAATAATTATTAGCATTATAATTAAGAATGTGAAAAAATTAAGAACGAAAATTGGAAGTTTTAGTTTTTACATATTTGAAAAAAAGTTAAAATAATATTTTAAACATTTTTATGGCAAAAAGAAAAATATTCTAAGCACATGTTAAATTAATTGTGATTTAAAAATTATATAAAAGTATTAATTAAAATTATGAAAAAGCCTAATATTTTTTAAATTTTAAACATAAAAAATTAGTAAATGTATTTGGGTTAAAAAGAAATAGCAAAAAAAACATGTGTAGGGATAAAATTGACTCCTATTTTTTATGCCTTTCCAAGATAGAGTTGGAATAGCTTTGCTTAGATTTTGTTAAGGAATAGGACTGTAAAAAAAAAAAAAAAAAACCCTAGAATGGACATTTTAATAGAAAAGGTCTTTCCAACTTAAATGTCTATACCAAACATGAGAATGGAATGGACAACTTGGAAAGGACTTTTCACTACACCCTATTCCTGCATACCAAATGTGGGGAAAATGTAATTCGTTAGAAAGATATTTCTTTATTATGTTTTGATATTGTAAAGAATTTTGGCTGGAAAATTGTGTAGATTATAATTTTCAATATTTAGTTTAGAA
>JAMWEH010001920.1:0-24653 GCA_024721245.1 Mitragyna speciosa | reverse complement strand
GACTTGAAGCAGGCACGTATAATTTTGGTGGTTGAATTTTTCCTCCTCTTATGAGTAGTGAATTTACAATATGTTCGGTGGTTACCCTACCTTTATATGCATGGAGGGAATACATTAACAATAAACAATTTGGTATATTGCAAAGACTTATTATTTGGATATCATGCTGAGGAGAAAACCTTTGACAGCAACAAAGTTTGCCATTTGTTCAACTAGGGAAGAAGCTATATTAATGTAGCAAGTCTTGTTTCTTTTATTCTTGTTGGACCACCTATTCTAATTTTTTTGTAGTATTCTTGTAGAAGCGAGTATGATGGATTTACAATTTTCTACTTTTATTCTTTCCATTCTAAGCATGTTTTGCCCTATTTAAGATTTCATTGTTTATCTAAATTATGCTTAGAGAAAGAGAGAGTTTAAAAGTCGAATAAGAAACTTCACAATTACTTGTTTTAAGTTAGGAATGATGCATGAAGTTGTCAATGGCAAATCAACCCAACCCAACCCAAGTTTGGGCCCACGAAATTTATGATTTGGGCCTCGGGCAAGACGAATGTATTTTTGGACTCATCTGAGCTTTAGGCCTGTCAATCGGGCCATGTATGAGCCGGGTTTTAACAAGCTCAGGCTCAACTCACATAATAAATCGGATTGTAAGCTTCGGGCTATGAGTTTCGGGTTTGTAAATGTAAAGCTCAGGCTCAGCTCACAAAATATTCGGGTTGTGAGCTTAAGCTCACGAGCCTAAACCTATTGAGATACTTCTACAATTCAACAGCTCCAACACAATACAAAACTACAAGTTTTCCTTTAATTTTGTTCCCAATAATAAAAAATAATATGTCATTAATTGTACAAATTTCAATTACTTTGCACATAATCAGTAACTACTCATTTGATTGAAACTCTTGAGAGACGATTACTTACAATGAGATCATAATAATTCCATTGTAAGCATTAGAATTATATTAGAATTATAGTTCCTTACTTTTGTTAAGTATCTACTTTTAGTACACAACAACCACATAATAGATGTATGAAAAATCTTAAAAGCAAGAACTTCTCATACTCTAACCGATTACACAAGCCCCAAGTAGACTAGTTGCAACATTCAACGCAAATCTAGTTAATTGAAGTGTGTACTTGGCGAATTATGTTGAGCAATCATCAAATTTAGGGAGGAAGAAGTTGATGAAGTTGTTTGAGAGGGGAGGAAAATTTAGGAATTTGAGTGGTGATGGGGTTGTTTGAGGAGGGAGAGAGTAAAATTAGAAATTTGGCCGGCGATAGAGTTGTTTGAGGAGAGAGAAAATATTAGGGATTTAGTTAATATATTATATATAATTTTATATTATATATGTGTGTGTCTAATTTTATATTTGAGTTATTATATATATACATGTATATATATATATATATATTAGGAGATATATTAAGGATTTAGTTAATATATTATACATAATTTCATATTATATATATGTGTGTGTATGTAATTTATATTTAGGTTATATATATATATATATATATATGTTTTATGAGCCGGGCCTTATACGGGCTGAGCCTATTGAGGCCCAAGCTCTGCTCAAAAAAATTTCGGGCCTAATATTTAGGCCCAAGCTCAGCTCGGTCCAATCAAGAATTAGGCTAACGGGCTTTTTTTTGCGGGCCTAACGGGCCGGGCTCGGGCTGGCCCGGCCCCATTGATCATGAGAGGTTACTACTGATCTAGCCCAAAACTTGCCTCCTTCCCTTCACCCCTGGACCAAATTGTCTTGTGGTTTGCTAAAGCCCAGAACAAACTCCGACAACCTCCCCGACCGCACGCCTCTCCAAAAATCTCCGCCGTTCAAACACCTGCGAGCGCGAAAGCGTGGAACGAGTTGAACTGTTTTTCTTGGTAACAGGATTGATCTCTGTGTGTTGTCATTATCGTTGAAAAGTCATGTGTTCAGAAAAGGAAGTAGTTGAGAAGAGATTGAAGTCATTTTTGGGTCAGCTGCGAACAGAATTTGGAATTCTTGATAGAATTGTCTACAAAAATAAGAATCAGCA
Organism: Mitragyna speciosa; assembly: GCA_024721245.1. NCBI lineage: Eukaryota > Viridiplantae > Streptophyta > Magnoliopsida > Gentianales > Rubiaceae > Mitragyna > Mitragyna speciosa. Next base: position 22,601 of record JAMWEH010001920.1, on the reverse strand, counting down.
TCGACGGTGCTCTTATTTCCATTACCTCCTCAAGGTAGTACTTCTTCAGTTCTGCTAAAGTTTCAGCTTTTACTTGCCTATAAAGTAGCATAAAGCACTGACCTTTATGTTTTTCAGCATTGAATTATTAAGGTTATTAGTCTAAAATTGATGGTGATTTTGATTGTAGGTTAGGAGGCATGTGAGGCTTTTGCAATCTGCAAAGTTGGAGGAAATCTTGAATTCCTGCTTTCTGGTAATCTTTGGCAACAGCCCTGAACAAAAAGTGCAGCTTTTGGAAAGGTATAAACAAAAAGAATGACCCTTTTCCAACTTTGTTGCTTACTATATGTGTCCAAATTATTTCATAATTTAATGATGCTTGTATCTTGTTACGGATTAAACGGCAAAATTTGATAGAGGGTTCATTCGTAATTGCAATGTGATAAATTCTTAACTTTATCTGAGTTATTTTACGTGGATTCGTCCTCTGTTACGATTCATTACCAAGGAAAATTGAACCAGTGACTACTCTGTCAATGTAGTGTATTGGCGGGTACTGATGTTTTTTTCATCATCATTGGATATACATAACTTTTTTGCCTTATGGTGCTTCAATCCATAATCTTGTGCATGCTTGTTTTACATGGGCTGCAGTTTGAAGAGGAGAAGGTCTGATGGTGGTAAACATAACGTTTTGGAGCGGCTTCTTGGAGGTGCACGTCTACTGTCACAGGTACTACTTCTGTTTGTGATTCGTTGTTTATAGATGTAATTTTGTAATTTGTTATTCCACCTTCAGTTCTCCATTTGCCTCGGTTGAACTTATGAAGCCTTAAGGCAAGGTATGCCTTTGAACTACAATGTTACATCTGTTGTTGTCAAACTTTTCCGTTCTTATGATGTTTAATTTAGTCCCGGTTATAGTCCATCAAAATCATTGGATCTTAAATTGATTAAAACATTTGGGTGATTTCAGTCTGTCCACTTATTCCAATGTTATGTTCCTGTTGCAGCAAATCATACACAGATCATTTGTTGCCTTCTTCCTTTCCATCATTCTTCATATACTTCTTTTGTATCATTGTCCACAAAGAGAGATAAAAGCTAGCTGAAAGCTAGAGTCTTCAGCCTTTCCTTAGGAAGAAGGGAGACTACTTTTTTGCTCCTCGCCCACACCAAACAACTAAAAGGAGAACTAGAGTGAAGATGGGGTTATTCCCAATTTCTGTAGGCTTGTGTTAGATTACTTTTCTTATGTTCTATTTTACATCCAGCCCGTATTATTTTTTTCATGTTAGTTGACAACATCATTAGGAGAAATGAACATGCTCTAATGCACGAATTATCTTCTTAACCATGCTCTAATTCTGTGTATATGGTTGAGCAAATGCTGAAGGAAGCTGTGCGTCCTTTTTGTAGAGTTTTTGATTATGTACACTGGGGCATTGATCAAAGGTGCTCTTTTGGAAACTAATGGATTTACATTTCCTAGACTTATAGTCATTCACCCACATTATTTCCTTTTCAATTCACCGGTTAATTTTAACCTATCAAGTTGAAAGTCTCAAAGAGCTTCTGCTTACTCCAGTTTTGAAGTAAAGTTTCAAGTGTGAATCAGTAATTGGAGTAGCACTTTAAGCTATTTGTGTGATTTTCTGTTAGCTCTTGCTTTAATCAAGATAGTTTTAACTGCTTACCATATATCCTTATGCCCCACTAAACCTATGCTTAAGACCTCCTGCCACTTAAAAGAAGTATCATATACTAATCAGAAATGAGAAATGAGTAAACTTATCATATCTCAAGTTTACTATTCTTTCTAGTTTCAAAGTGAATTCTGATCCTTTTCTTACTTTGGTTACTTGTGTTGGCTTTCCTGATTTTCAGTTGATCGTGTAGCAAAAGTTTCATGCACGTTATTCTCACTATAGAGGAGGTGCAATTTTGCAAATTCCTTGCAGATGATTTTCATCTGTTTTTCTCTAACAACCGACAGAGATATATCTAAACTGCTTGCTCAATCATTCTTCATGGGATTTTCACTGACAATTTTGTCATTGCTTGCACTCCTTTGAGTCTTGATTCAACAGGTAAGTGATGTTTATTTCTAAGATGAGCTTAGTGATGAAATCATGGAGATTGAGCTGGGCGGTGGGTTATAAATTCAAAATTACAAAATAGATATTATCTTACTCTGACTTTAGATCTTGCAACAAGTGGTCTTTATATGAAGGTGGGTTTTAGTCAAGTGGACATTTTTTTACCTTAGAAATAGCAACTACTGTAAAAGATTATTCATCTTTCCATGACAATAATATATACAATCCTATGATATGACAGAGATTTTAATGAACAAATAATTGGCATTGAGCATGATCTCTTTCTTTTGGCTGAATTGGCTTATCGTTCCTTGCGTGCAGATACTCCTCGATATTGTATTTGTATACAATGATGCCCTTTCCTCCGTATCTCAAACAGAGCAGGCTATTAAAATAACCAAAGAAGGTTTTGAGATTGTCTTCACTGATTTGTGCTCTCTAATATTTACATTACTTTATACTTTTAGTTACTGCTTTATAAACTTAAAAGATTATGTCCTTTCAGTGAAGCTTACCTTTTATTTGAAACATTCATTTTTCTTATTTGTGCAACATGCAGATATTGAAGGATATTATCCTATGAAGGTGCAATTTATTTCCTTAAAATGCATTTGGCAGACAGATAAGTATGTGCTAGTCTAAAAGATGAGTGAATGCAATTCTAAAAGCCAAGGAAAGGATGGCAGGGGAGATGTTTTGCAGGGGTCATCTTCAGTACAATATCAGAGCATCTAGGTTTTGCTTGGAGGTACTAATAGGTAGGCCTGGAATTTTATTTTAGCTATCACTCTTGATTTCTGCGATCAAAGTCAAACCAAGCTTAACAATAAATTGATTTTATAGGTAGGGTACCTTCACTTCTGCTTTATGCTAATTGTTGTTGCTGAAATCACCTTTTAAAGAACTTCTGGTATGCTTTTGATTCTCCTTGGATAATGAAACTGGCAAGGATCGCCCTGAATCTGCTCCAGAAGGTCCTGATAGCACAGTGAGGGACATTGGTTCGTTGGTTGATCCTGTTTCACAAAGTAATGAAGAGAAGTGTGAAATAGACAGTTCTCCATGTACAGGACCTCACTGCAAGTGGTAGTATGACTCTAAGAGTGCCTGCTCACCACTTCAAAAGAAATCTGTTAAAACGCAAGGCAGGGAAGGACAAAGTTGCCTTCTTATCGGTGACAGGTCCATCACCATCAACAGCAAACAAACTGGATTCCAGTGGCAAACAGACAGACATGGTTAATGAACACAACCGTTTTGCTTACTGGTGGAAATAAGAAGAGCAGTATTTTTTTATGCTATATTCAGCCAAAAAGTGATAGTTATGTTGTCCTTTTACCGTTGTCTCTATAGCATTTTTTGGCCACTTATGCTTTGTTTAATTTAAACCTTTTGTAATAGCTGGTTTTTATATAATGTGGTCTCTATCCTTCCAAAAAGAAATATTTGTTCATTCTTTGAAGGCGCAACATTCCAGAGGCAGTCAATTGAACACTACTTGCTTGATAGCTTGTCCTTCTACAAATTGATTCCTAATTGGCCAAATATTATCGAACTTTTTCATCCAATGATAGATGGCTTTTCGAAATGCCAGTACATTTCTTGCTGATGGTGTAAATTTGTGTTGAGCAAAATTGATGTCTAAAGAACTGATTCACATAAAAATGAGTCATTTGCAAAGGTGAAAGTGATTTCTAGAATTAATTAAAATTGATTAATGGAAATATAATTTTCTAAAATACTGATGTTTGGACAAGAATCACCGAAATGCATTTAAGATAAAAAAAAAAGAGTTAAAACAGTGATAATTTAAGTAAAATAATTTCTAACCAAATTTTTATAAAAGAGCTATTTTATTAGGGGAAATATGGATTTGAGGAAAAAAGTGACTCCTAGGAAGCAATTTAGCAGAGAAACTAATTTCAAGAAAATTGCAGAAGTTACTTGTTAAAAGGCATTTCTGCTAAAAGTTACAGCCGTAGCTACACAATCTTAAATAACTAGTTGAAGAAAAACGTGGAGGTTCTACCGCACAAAAACGGAAGTGCGACGTCGTATTTTGGCTGTCGGATTTTCGACTCTCAAATGCGGTAATGGTGAGAGAGATGAATCAAATTTCCCAGTTAAGAGCTTAATTGTGAAAATCTTAAAAATTTTGGTAGTTCTCTCGAAGCTTGTGGACAGCAAAACAATGGTGTATCCTCCTGGGGTATCAGTGGTGGGACTAGGACAGTCTTCTTCACCACCGGCAGTGCTTCACTCTCACTTTTATCACTATTCCTCAAAGCCATTGTCCAGGTTTGATTTATGAACCGAAAATTTTCGTCTGCTTCTTCTGGGCTGGTGAAAAGTTGCAATCTTTCCTATTCTTTCGAGGTTGTTGAAAGAAAGTGGACCATGTATGAAGAAGATTTTGCATCCAATTTGTACTTTTGTGTGCATAGTTTATGCTTTACTCTTTTGTACTTTTATGTGCATCCAATTTGAAATTTTGTGTGCATTGTTTTTGCTTTACTCTTTTGTTTATCCGTTTTGAGCTCTCTTATTCGACAAATACACAAAAATCGGATGCTGGTTTTTTGTATAGGATGTGAAAACATGAAAAGAAGCAACAACATAGTACTCGTAAGGAAGAAAATTTCTGATTCAGAGCGCACATTCAGGGGCTTTGTTTTGATTAATATTATGTTGCTTTTGAGGAGTGTGCTGCTCAATTCTAGTTCACATGATAGATTACTTTTCTTCTGTTCCTGTAGGGGATTGCCGGGGAAAGTAATGCCCAATTGCTGTTTACATCATCCAATAACATGGAAAGCCGAGTTGAGACTAGTATTATCAGGTGTTGCTGCATCAGTAATTCTTCTCTCTCAAACCAACCTGGTTAGTGTTTTTGCCTTGTACTGGATTAGACGACAGTACTTCTAAATTCTTGTCAAAAGAAAGAGAATGGAGGAAAATCTGATTGGTCGGCAAGATTAGACGTTTGTTTCTATTTGGAAATCCCTGGTAAGGAAATAAAAATAAGAGAAATTTTGATATTTTTTGTATGTGGCACAGTTGTGCCAGTCAATAGCAACTTCTTTGGTTTTCAAGCACTGTGGATAAGGAGGAATGGAACTCCACTTTCCCTCGGTTCTGGTCAATTTAGCTATTATGAAAGTGTTCTAAAAAGATAGAAATTTTAGTCCCATCTTTAGATTTTGTTTTCGTGGTGAATTGTATTAAATTTCATTCTAAGTATATAATTGGACTACCAGCCACGTCATCCATGGTGATTTGAAATTTCAAGTCCTAGATGATATCAAGAGATCACAGAGAGAGTAGAGAGTACTTGGTTGAGTTTAGGAACTCTATAGATGGTAGCTTTCTACGCAGATGCTCGCATTAGATGTTGAAAGAAGCAAAATAAGTAGGCACTAGGTGAGGTTGAATTTTTGACTGAATTTGATCCGCAAGGATAAAAGCTAGAAAAAAATATATATTCAGGTAGAACTCAACAATCTGTTCATTTGCTGATCCATTGTTATGTTGTGCAGGCTGTTGCAGCAGATATCCCTCACAGTAACAACTTATGCCAACTTGCGAGTGCTATAAACAACCTGCCACCTCTGCCTTTGGACAAGGGAGATGATGATGCCAGTGGAAAGCTTATGATGATGAGAGGTATGACAGCAAAGAATTTTGATCCTGAGAGATATGCTGGAAGATGGTTTGAAGTAGCTTCACTGAAACGTGGATTTGCAGGACAAGGTCAAGAAGATTGCCACTGCACTCAGGTAGATGATTAAGGGATCACAATGTGGCCTGCTCATTTACCGCTATTATGTCTCAGACTCTCAGTTGTTTTTTGTGATGATTTTTTGTTGTACATAAGGTGCTAGTGGTCAAAATATATTCACCCTGCCAAATTCATTTCCTCACATGAAAGTGCAGGGCGTCTATACATTTGATATGGCTGCACCAGCCATTCAGGTTGACACCTTCTGTGTTCATGGAGGACCTGATGGCTATATCACAGGGATAAGGGGAAGAGTTCAATGCCTTTCCGAGGAAGACTTGGAAAAACAAGAAACTAATCTAGAAAAGAAGGAGATGATCAAGGAGAAATGTTATCTTCGATTTCCTACAATTCCATTTATCCCTAAGGAGCCATACGATGTGATTGCAACTGATTATGACAATTTCGCCCTTGTTTCCGGGGCTAAAGACAAAAGTTTTGTTCAGGTAACGAAGACAAAGCTTTCAGTACATTTTGGTTTTGATAGCTTGTATCACGAAATATGGTCATCCACACTGCTTTTTCCAAGTACATGTTTCATTATAATTGTTTGGTTCTTTGACTCCATCAATTTTAAGTTCTCTTGCTTCGTTAACATTATATTAGATTCTCAAATTGTTGCTCAATTCTGCCGTATCAATTTCTAATGAACTTGATGGTATCTGTTCTAGTTATAGCACAATAATTCTTTTTCTGCAACCATAAACTTGTAACTTTTGGCTTTGGTGGCTGTTTATCCGAGTATTTCAGTAGGATGTGGCATTTGTGCTGGTGATGCAGCAATGCATATGATCTTTTAGAACATTTTCCTTACAATATGTCTAAATTATGTTTGTCATTTGTATAACATGTCAGATCTACTCAAGAACGCCTAACCCAGGTCCACAATTCATCCAGAAGTACAAAGCTTACTTGGCAAATCTTGGCTACGATCCAAACAAGATCAAGGACACCCCACAAGATTGTCAGATGATGTCTGATAGTAAGCTCGCAGCCATGATGTCTATGCCGGGGATGCAGCAAGCTCTAACCAACCAGTTTCCTGATCTGGAATTGAAGGCCCCTGTAGCCCTCAATCCATTTACAAGTGTATTTGACACTCTAAAGAAGCTTATTCAGCTGTATTTCAACCAGTGACATGAACTTATTCAGTACCTCTGCTATATTGTAAAAGATCTACCACCCTCAAAGATCTTGTAGAGCTGTCGCATGTAATTAATGTATACGAGTAATGTCAGTTCTTCATCTTTTCTTCGGGAACGTTGTTCGTGGTTTAAATTTAGGGTTCTTTTTTGGTACCTTCTATAATCCGTATTAGTTACTGGAAACTTAGAAACTCAATGAGTATTATTGTGAGAATCAATAGACTTGATATTATAATAAAATTGGTTTACAGAACTTGCATCAGTCTTCAAAGGTTAAACACGGAATGATGACTCAAAAGGGATAAACAACCGTTTTCTAGAGGAACAAGATACCAAAAATGGCTTTTATCAAAGATTTTGGTCAAGCCTTTTGAACTGAAAATCCCAGGATAAAGTCCTTAATTTCATCGCTAGCAGCCTTATCAAGAGCAGTCCGTCCTTCTGCATCCTTGACTGTATAATCAGCTCCAGCTCTTATTAGCTCTTCAATTTTCGGCTTGTCACCTTCTGAGGCAGCCATCATTAGCAAAATATCGACTGGGTGAATATTTTGCTTCAAAAGAGCATGCATCTTATCATATGAACCCTCAACCGCAAGCATGCCCATGTAATTGAAGTACTGTGAAACAAATAGCAGAAAAGTCAGAAAAAATCCTTTCCCTCATTAGTAACTGTAGTATCTGAAGGAATATTTTCAAGAATCAGACATTTCTAAAAGAATGTGCATGTTAAATGAGACACAAAACATAGTAATTTTCCACCATGCCCTTTGCTTTCTTGCCTTTTGGAATTGTCATTTCCTACTAATCCCTTAATGGTTCAAATTTACATGCTTATCAAAGTTGATTTGCACAGGTACACAAGTGCACTAAGCCTCTTCAATACAAGTTCCTCCGTTAATGATTAGCCACATAAATAATTTTTCTTGTACCTTTCACATTTTTGTTAAATCAATCTTGTTTTTATACAACTCATTAAAGAAGCATTTCTTGAAATGAGAACACAAAATTAGCGTTTACAACTCAGTGTAATTGCTAGCTCAAAACTGGGGAGGAAAAGAAAAAAACAAAAAAGGAAAAGGTATAAGGAGAGAAGCAAGATTAAGGTACCTGTTCAACATCATCACTGTCAAAATCATCACGGGATTGGCTACCATAAATGCCAGCACCTTCAGCATCTACACCATTTTTACCAAACCTGAACCAGCAAGTAGTTCTTGAACCAGAGTTTGGTCCAATTCTTGTGGGCCTACACCATCCTAGCCCTTTACTTCTAGAGGCACCTACAAACTGAGAAGTGAGTTTGCAGAGGAATGGAGTAGAGGTAGACCCATGTGAAGTACCATCAGAAGAGAAATTGATGATGGCTACCGGTTTTGGGAGAATGCAAGGAATTGAAGCCATTGATGGTTTGATTTTCAGACACATAAGACCAGACCAAACGGCCTTATCGGGTGATGTGTTGGATTGAAAATTGTATTTATAGTATTTATATGTTTTGCGGCAAGTATTAATCAACAAATCAGAGTGGCGCAGCGGAAGCGTGGTGGGCCCATAACCGACAGGTCCCAGGATCGAAACCTGGCTCTGATAAGTAAAAGAGAGCAAGGCTTCTCTTCCCACTCCAGTAATCTTTTGAAGAAGAATGTCGAATTGGGCTGGATGTAACACATGGGCCTTAATTCGATCAATTTTCAAGTTCCAACCATTATTGGGTTTTTTTTTATCAATTTTGGGTATTTGTTGATTAGAGAAACATAATCAGTTGCCCAAGTACGTAAGCCCAAATTTAAGTACTTTAATTCCCAATGATACTTCAAGGCCCAAATACGTAAGTCCGCCATCATGAACCCATGGAGATGAAGAAACTAAAAGCACTTAATTTTTTTTTTTTTTGGAAGAAAGGTGTGCAATCAATTTTTGTTGAGGGAAAAAACCACCATTTTTATCTTTAATCCTCTGGTTCCCTCTATTAAAAGATGAAGACAAAACCATAGGCTTTGCAACCTTAATTCCGCATTAAATTCGTGGACTATGTGCGTTTTCTTTTCACGATTTTCTTGCTGAACTTGGAACTATGATTACAAGTTCACAAGCAACTCAATTATATTGGTGAGTAGAATTTTGAGTACTCAAATCAACATCTTTAAGCTTTCCTTGTCCTATTCTATTTTCTTAGGATATTGTTTCCCGAATAAGTGATAGATCCCGATTGAAAAGTACAAGTAAGAATATGTCTCATTCATGTGAAAATGTTTGGTGTATTTTTACATTCACATGATCGGTGCTAAGAATGTCATATCCATCCCATGACCCCACTCTTTATAATCACCTATCCAATAAATATGAATATAAACAAGAATCCCAACAAATAAGCAAAATGCAGCTTTTGCCTGGAAAGAACACATTTATAACTCCTCTCATTAATCATCAAAAGAAAAAGGGCAGTGAAAGAGAAAGCCAATAATGTTGACATAAGGAAAAGTTCAATTTTTACTTTGATTCTTTCATTTTACATCACATTCGAACACTTATAGGACCAGGCAATGAATCATTTGCTTCAACGGGATATATGATGAATGGGTTATGAAAGGATTTCACAGTGATCACCTTGAATCAAGATTATGAACAAATAAGATGATTATACGAAAAACTGAAAAAAAAATGGTTAAAAGATTGTGAAGGAATTGATTTTGTTATTAATGTATGAAACTAGCTGCACATGAATACAATGAATCTATCTCCACCCATACCTCTACAAAAAAAATCTCCATCTTAGATAAAGAATATATGGCAGAGAATTCATGTGAAAAGCACAAGATGTTGAGCCTCACCAAAATGCCATGTACTCTAACCAATTCCCCCACCAAAACAAGTCCCCACACCACCTCTCTTCAACCAGAAGCCACAACTTACCCTCCAACATTGCAGAAGAAGTTAGTCGATAAATCCAGCAGCAATGTACTGCAGACACCAATGAAAATGACTGCAAAAGCAAATCCAGTTGAAATAGGCACAAGAGGCACTATTGGATCCCTCATACTTCAAGAAATTGAATTCTTCGGCCAGCTTGAATTAAATTCCCAAGATAGCTCTCGCCAGCCTTGTCAACCAGCAGACAAGCCTTCTACAAGTAGTTCCACCACCAGAATCAAACTTGAATCTGCGGCAGCAACACCAAAAAAGAAGAAAAGAGCAGGCAGCAAGCTGATACCAAGCATGTGTAGTATGGTAGAGGTTGCAGAGAGCAACCAGTCAACTTCAAAGTCTGGATTTTCTTACAGGAATTTGAAGGTTGATATTAAAAGTCCGCAGGCTTAAATAATGCTCTCAGATAGCTTTGAGAAACCGAGCTTCCTTAGGCGACTCGTTATAGGGCTTGCCCATGCTCTGTCTAGGCTCGCACATTTGATGTCAACAACTTCAGCCATGTAAGATAGCCTTTTGTCTGAATTTTGTCTAATAGTAGTTCCATCTACTAAATTGTTTTCTGAGTCGAGCATCGGAATTTGACTCTTCCGAGTGTAGTGCTTGGTCTTCCGGATATTTTCAGGATTAATGTAGTTTGAATGGGTGCTGCTGCTGCTTCTTGCTTCATTCACCCTGGGTGCCCTAGACTTGAATGTCTTTGGAGTAGAAGCATCAATAGGAAGCGAATCACAATCTGCAGCTGTAGTTATCTGAAGTTCAGGTTTTATAGATTCTAACTCCCTTGACATAAGGGCACCAATTGTCCCAGTAGTTCCAACTTTGATGGAGCCTCCACCACCCCTCATTTCTTTTAGTGTCGGAACCATTTCTTTTCCTGCCTCAATCAAAACTCAGCTTCTCTAATTTCTACTTAAGTTTCAACAAACAGTCAACCAAATTGTTTTGAAACCCTGCAGGGTAGTAGCACAAAGCATATTACTTATTTCATTTATCTCTCCTGGAATCATATATCAAGTAAAGATGGCAACTGTTTTGGATTTTGAGTATAATGTCTCAACATAAGCATTAATAACAATCAGGGAAAAAGATATGAATACTTCGTACCCAAACTATTGAAATCTAATCTTCTCAAAACTCAGACACAGAAAAAGCTTATAATGATTATTGCGTTTAGGTATATCATTTGGTTAATTTAGTTTTGGCATCCACTTAAAGAATAAAGACTAAGAGATAGAAAATTATATGTGAAAATATGTGTACGTGTGTGTCAAAGTGTATGTGCAAGAAAGTATGTAAGTAACTGTGTATGGGAAGAGAGAGAGAGAGCGCGCGTGTGTGTATGTGTGTGTGAGAGAGAGAGGGAGAGAGAATATGTGTATTTGCGTGAAAGTAGGTGTGTGTGTGTGAGAGAGACAGAGAGTGTGTGTGTGTGTGAGAGAGAGAGAGTGTGTGTGTGTGTGTGTGAGAGAGAGTGTGAGAGAGAGAGAGATATTGTGCACATATGTGAGAAAGAGTGTGCATGTGTGTGTGTGCATAGGTGAGTGTGTGAGAGTGAGTCTGTGTATGTGTGTGTGCAATGAGGGGATGGAAAGAGTATCAAAATTCAGCAAATTAAGTGAAAAAATTTCACTTAAAATTTTGTGTACAAATTAAATAAGTGCTTAATGTGTTAAGTGATAAATGAATTTTGTTATCAAACACACTGAATTCAAAAAGCTGAAGAAAATGCAATGGAAGAAGAGGAAAAGTGGGAGTCTGCACTAGCACTCTCCACTACAGCAGTCGTGATTAACAACAAAAGCCATCCAAAAATGAATATTTAGTTAAAGAACTAAAGACGATGAAATTACAACATGAGCAACGTATATGTGCATTTCAAGAATGAATACCCCATAGTAATTATTAATGAACCTCAATTGCACAACTAACAACACTCTTTATCATTGAGAATGAAGCCTGTAAGGATGATTCCAGTAATAATAATCAGGCCAGAAACTAAAAGGCTTAACCAAGGGCAGCAGATTACTGACAAAACTACCAGAAATAAAAAATTGCAGCATCACTGCCAACCACCTTGCTAGATACTCAAACTACCTAGCACTGACTTGGCCTGCGTATTCATTAAAGACCGCAGCGGCCATTCAATCAATTTGGACTATTGCACAGCATTAGTTGACTTCAGACAGAGGGACTGCTAGCTGTTAAATAAGAAGACCTTATAAAGCTGCTTTCGGATATTACTCTACAGTACGGAAATGAAACGCATAATACAAGAACAAAATGTGGTGTCTTTAAACTCTACAGATCATCTAAAACCCCACCAAAAAGAAAAACCAAAAACTCAAAAACTACGTGTCCCACAAAAAGAAAGATGCATATGGCATATAGACTAAAAAGGTCAAATACAATTAGGATTTCAACCTCACCAAATATAGGAACAATTAAGAAAATTTTTCATGGAAATCAAAAGGTATGTCGGTAACATAATGTTCAACAGCCCACGAACAAATGCAAACATTTCTATCTCATAAACAGTTCATATTTACTTAACAAAAAATAAAAAATAAAAAATATTGTAGATCCAAACTGAGTAAAAAGATATTAAGAAGTTTAGCCAAAAGGATCCATTTGGACTTGCATTTTATGGGAATGGACCAAAAAAGAAAAAAAAAATCAAGAAACAGAATTTACCTATGAACCTGATTGTTTGAGCTCTCAAAAGTGCAAGGAGGAAGGGTCCCTTGATATCCCTTTAGAGCAAGGAGAAAGGAGAAATGAATAAAGGAAAGAGCCAATACTAGGATCTACTAAAGTAGTAGTAATTAAGTAAATAAAAACAAAGTGGAGCTAAAAAAAGAGAAGTCGTCATCGTCCTCTCTCCTTACAGCCACCAGCAAGAATATTGAAAAAAGTTATAGCTAGCTACTCCCATATCACTCTACGCATGGATTATTACGTCAATATCAAAATCTAAGTGATGCCAGATTCATGAGTCCAACTTTTTCAAGTTAAAGCTATGTGACTTAGTTGAAGCATGGCAGTTTATCTTACCAGTGAACAGAAGGTTTAAAGAAGATCTGACAATATATCACATTGTGTTTCAATTGAAATTACGCTTCCCTTTGTCTTTTGGTGCCAGTGGGGCTCGAAATTTTCCAACCGATGCAATGAAGAGGGTTTAAGGTTATTACTAGCATTTAGCAATGCTTTGATATCGGGACATTAATTAAACTGATGAGGTAATTAGTTGTAGTTAAACTTGTTGGACCGGTTAAATTCTAATTCGATAATTTTTTAAAAAAATAAAATATATAAATATCTTGAGATTCTACGAACTAATATAAGACATCATTTAATAAAAAGTTTAAATATTTCTAAATTGGACCAATAGTACTCGATTTAGTTGTACAATGACAACACTAAAAATCTCTTTACTAATCTTATTGACATTTTGTTCAGTTGTAGTCCCAAATTGCCTCTAACTTGTAAACAATATAGCTCTCATCTCACGCCTTGCCCCTTTCAACCTCTCTCAAGATCTTTATGCATGTATTGGAATATTTCATCTTTGGAGAATTCCTTTTGTATGGATTGGATTATTTCATATCCAGAGGTTCAACCGAAGCTAGTATTGCATTTCTGAAATCACCCCATTTATATATATCTCCATTTCCACAATTCGATTGTGCCTTAATACATCAAACAAGTTAAGTTCATCCTATTTTGTTAAAATAGTTTAATTGGTTTATGGATGAGCGTGTTTCATGTCAACCATTCTTTTCTCATTAAAAATATTAGAAATATCGTAATTTCATCCGCATATGATGTTTCATACCATTTCATATCTATATTATCATATAGACGCACGTTGATAGTTGCGAAAACGATATATGAGATAGTAAATATGGTAAATAATCATTAGATTTAATAAGTGATTTAAAATGGTAAATAGGATGGATAATTAATTGGTTTAATTTAGTACAAAACAATTAAATTAAAGTTGGAAAAGATTTACATCGAAGTCATAGTTTTCTCCATTGCAATATTCCGGTTGTAATCCATTATACCTTTGTGGCCGATATCCACGGATGGTGAAGTAATTTGGCATTTCCCATTCTACAATTTTCAAACTATAATATTTGTTAGGCCGTGTTAGCACTAGTTTGAAAAAATCATATTCTACGGGAATAAATAAGAAAATAGGGATGGTGATGTGATGAAAATGAATATCATGGTGAAGAGTATAATTTTAGCCATTCTCAAATCCACCTCTTCGACAATGATATATCATAGGAAGGCTTTGTGGCGATGATGTGGTGGTCAGAAAACCGAAATGAAGATGGAGGGGAATGGCAGAAAATGGAGATATAAGAACGGTGGTAGTGAAGTGAAAACTAGGGTAAGGTTGAATATTAGGGTTTTTGTTTCTTAGGTTGAGGTGAGTTTCACGAGAGTTCAACAATGGTGGTGATGTGTGTGTCATTTTGCGTGTGCGTGAGGCTGTTGTGAGTCGCGTGTGCTGTTTATTTTTTGTTATGTGTCATGTATGTGCTGGTGTGTGTGAGTTTGTGCATGAGTGGTGTGGTGATTTATGTGTGTGTGCGAGTATGTGCGTTTTATCTATTCTATAAATTATATATGTGTCTGTTGAAAACTAATATTGTATTTGTATAATATATGTTATTATATATAATTCACAAAGAAGTTTCCATATTATGTGTATAAACTCATTCCAAAATACTCTCGCAATAGATACCTTTTATGAATACTCTAACAATACTTATATTATTTGACACTTAATAAAATTTTGCAACTATGAATAGAAAAAACTTTAAATTTTTTATGATAATAATTACATATTTTTGAGTTATATATAATATAGCAACAGTTTATCTAATGATAATTGCACATTTATACACAAAATAAGTAGTATGATAATGTAATATTGATTGATTTAATGTCTCATTACAACAAGTGTATAATTGATATTAATGTAACATAATTTATGAAAATTATAGTATATCTTCACTACTGATTCTGCAACTTTCAAATATATTTTGTAATATTTGTGAATGAATTTATATGCGCAATTTTACCAAACTTTTAATTTTAGTTGTAGTTTAACTAAAAAAAAAAAAATATGTACATGTAAGTATAATATTCCTTATTTCCGTATCTCATTAACTTTGAGCTTAACTGCAATGACTTTATGCTTGGAGTTAGTCTGCAGATCCCATCCAGATCGTCATATACTAGATTGTTTAATCCTGCTTCAACTGGTTATTAACAACTTTTTTAGGCAAGCCGTGGCCCTGATTTAAGATCATGTGAGAATTAGGTTGCTTTATTGCAGACGCAAGAAGTGTTCCCACAAGAAATGACGCCCAATCTTGGCAACCTCTCTAAGTCCAAACATTGATTACCCAAAAAAAAAAAAAAATTCCACCAAGAGTATATGGATTATGGGGGTGTATAATTGGCCATTATTCACTATCAATCATTCTTATCCCATTTTTCACATTTCTAAGTTTTGATACGATCCCTGGTTATTATTCAACCTTCCTCCATTGGCCCTAAACAATCAAAATTTGAACTTCTTTTTTGTAGCTAACGTATCAAGATTTAACACTAATTTTTGACCCACATTAGTTATTAGCTCATTGACTAATTGTTAATCAGTTTAACATGGGAGGAGGAGGTATTATCGGTTAATCAATGGAATCAGATCTTCCATCTTCCTTCCTTCTTGATTAGCTCTTTTTCATTTTTGCCTCGACATCACTATCACTTCCAACGACCCCCAACCCAAAAAGAGAGAAAAAAAGAAGAAAAACACTGGTCTAGACGTATCATCATTCATCATTCCTCCATTGGCCCAAAATGACCCAAAAGCTTTCAGGTGACCATTCTCTTTCAAGAGTTAAGACTAGAAGCTCTTTTTAATAGTAACAAGCCCCCTGTTGAATTTTATCAAAAAATCCAGAAACCACTAGTCCATTATTTTGATGGAAGATTTTTTGGTGGATCGGGTCTACAGTTTTACTCACAGATCTTGTGATTTAAAAAAGCGTCAAGTAAACAAAGTAATGCATATTGATGTAAAAAAATAATATAAAAATATTTATATAATTTTATTTTAAACTATAAAATTAATAAATAAGACCATCCGTATCTCTTTAAGAATTTTCCTTATTTTGACGGGGAGTGTTTGGTATGAAAGTCATGCAGTAGTCACAAGACATGTTGACCATATTTTCCTGTGACAAAAAACCTTAAACAAGTCAAAGCTATTTGAATCAACCTATCTTTGTCAGAATTTACAAGTTAACTAATCCAACTAGCAATAGCTATTGAGTAACTATTCTAAAAACCCACAAAAAAAAAGCAATTAAAATTTTTTTAATAATAAAGGCAATTAAATTAAAAACTCAAAATGGAGGAAGTCTTTAATTTCTGAGTTTACCCTAGATTCATTCAGCCTTTGGACGATAGAAGACAAGTGTCCCCAAGTACTGGTATCCTCCATACACTGAAAGAAAAACAAAAGAAAACCACACTTTTTTTTTTTTTTTTTCAGGATAAAGAAAACCACACTTTGCAAGCTAGTGTCTTCAGTCTAGTATGATTTGCCTAATTACCACCAGTCATTCTCATTTCTTTCTTTATCAAAAGTTTCCACATTCAAATTTCCAAGTTTCAATATCCTCCCTCTGTAATCATTCAAACCCCTAACCCCCTTCCAACAACACACACCTGATCCTATATTCCTCATCAAACAACCAAAATCTAAAAAGAAAAATTTTAGCTATAATGTCAAGATATAACGATAACCCAGTCGCCTAGATACCTTTTGACCACATTATTTTAACTTGCAGCAACTGACTAATTTATCAGTTTAAAATTAAACCCATTTTGTTAATTGGTTAATGAATGAAATCAGACCTCCCATCTTCCTTCCTTCTCAATTAACTCTCTTTCAATTTAGCTTCCAATTCACTCCACTTGAATTACTTCCTCCCCTCCCTCCCTCCCTCCCTCATCACAAGAATCTTTGCGTCCTCTTTATATCTAACAACACACAAGAAATGAGTTCAAAATTCACGTTTTTCCGACCTCAGCGTCCTTGTTCATCACCCCATTTCCCTGGAAAAAAGCAATCTTGAGAAACTTTTTCCTATTTTTCCTCCACATTTCTACACCATTTTTTCTTGCTCTTGCATTCATGCAAATTCTTGAGAAAATGAGTACTTCTTCTTCAAAATCTGCTAAACCCACAAAACCCGCTAACCAATCATCTTCCATCCAAACAACCACCGCTTCAAGATCTTCTTCTTCTTCCTCCTCCTCAGTTTCTTCCCATTTAGCCATGATTGAACTCAAGCAAAGAATCCTTACTTCCCTCTCCAAGCTCTCAGACAGAGACACCCACCAGATCGCCGTCGAAGACCTGGAGAAAATAACCCAAACCCTCTCGAACGACGGCGTTCCAATGCTTCTCAACTGCCTCTACGACGCCACCAACGACCCTAAACCCGCCGTGAAGAAAGAATCTCTCCGCCTTTTGGCCCTCCTCTGTGCTTCCCATACCGATTCGGCCTCGACCCACTTGACTAAGATCATAGCCCACATTGTTAAAAGGGTTAAAGATTCGGATTCTGCTGTCAGGGACGCATGTCGGGACGCCATTGGATCTCTGGCATCACTATACGTGAAAAGGGAAGCTGCAGCTGATAATAATAATAATAATAATGGAGGGTCGAATTCTGTAGTTTCATTGTTTGTGAAGCCACTGTTTGAAGCAATGAGTGAAAATAACCAGGTAGTTCAAGGTGGGGCAGCAATGTGCATGGCTAAGATGGTGGAATCTGCTTCTTGCCCCCCTATAATGGCTTTCCAGAAGCTGTGTCCTAGGATTTGCAAGTACCTTAATAGTCCCAATTTTATGGCAAAGGCTGCATTGTTGCCTGTTGTTTCCAGGTTATCCCAGGTTTGCTCATCCAATAATTTTCTAGTGGAAAATGTTTGCTTATGGTGATAAAATTTAGTATATTCTTTGTGTTGTTAGTTTCTGGGGTGTTATTGTTAGCAAGGTTCGCCCCTGGTTCGTGTTTTGCCAGCTATAGATAATTTTTTTGATTAGAAGTTACAAACAATCTTTGATGAAATTCAAGATTCAATCTTTCAGGTGCTATTGAAGTAAATGTGGAACTATAGGGTAATGTCCTGTTAGTTATTATATTGATGCCATGGTCCGAAGTAAGGGAAGTTGATGTCTTGTTTGGCATAGAGTCATAAGATCGTAATGCAAGGGTGATTTAGACATATTGTTGAGGCTAACAGAATTGCTGTTGAGCATTCTTTGCAGCATTATCATATTGATATGATGTTTTTACATTTCTAGTTTGACCTCTGCTTTTGTTAAGATTTGCTGCTGCATAGTTTCAGAAATGCTTGATCCTATGATTTTATATCTATATATAAGTAAATCAGGAGCAGTATTATTTTGAGATTGAGTCTGCTACTGCTGTTTATTGTGAAAGAAATGTACTCTTTATATAAAATAGCTGCCAGGCGCTACATTTTGTGTTTTGCATCTTCGGTTTTTATTTCCAATTTCTGAAAAATATTCTTCTTTTTTCTTTATTGCCATATGTACTATACATGGATGATTTCCAAAAACTATGACATGATGCGAAACTCTGATCTCTCGGAAGTACAATGGCTATCACAAAACTGAAATTATGTTGTACTTGTTTCAGGTAGGAGCTATTGCGCCTCAAAGCCTTGAATCTTTGGTGCAAAGCATTCACGACTGTCTTAGCCGCTCAGATTGGGCAACACGTAAGGCTGCAGCTGACACATTAAGTGTTTTGGCATTGCATTCAAGCAGCTTGGTAACAGAGGGAGCTAATTCCACACTGATGGTGCTAGAGGATTGCCGGTTTGACAAGGTATATCGTTGTATTTATCTGGGAAAAGTTATCCAGTTCTGAAGTACTATTCCCTTCTGGCGCAGAAGTGTGAGTATCAGTAACGGAGCCAGGGAAAAGTCAAAAGCCTGATAAATTAATCAAATGCGAGCTATCATGCTTTTCGCTTTCTAGTTGTATTTTTTATTCACAATAGGATTTTGAGATATTGTTATATTAACTTTTTTTTTTTTTTTTACCTTAGGCTACTAATATATCTCAATGATTGAAGTAATTTTACCCGATGGGATAAATTAGTACATTTATGCCACTAAAGTTTGCAGCTCCTTGATTTCTACTGACATGGAGAAGAGCTGCCTACACACAAATCATAAGAGTGTTTGTAAGACATAGGACCTCTCAATTTGAATTCAAATTTCAGAAAGCCAAAATACAGGAATAGAACCTATAAAAATAATTTATTCTCAATTTTTCATCCTATTGGTTTTCTCCTCAGCATTTTATGGGCTTTCTGTGTCTTTCAAATGTAATGACCATATATATGACTGTATATAATGATGACGAGGTTGTATTTCAGTTTGATGGAAACCTTGTCCATCCAAATCCTTCCTCTTCTTCTTTTATTTTTATTTTTTTGATTCATGTGCAGTTTTTGTTTTATGGGTATCTCTACTTACGAAAATTAACATGTTCATTCTGTTTGGCAGATAAAACCTGTCAGAGACAGTGTAACTGAAGCTTTGCAGCTGTGGAAGAAAATTGCAGGAAAAGGAGATGGAGCTTCAGATGACCATAAAACTTCATCCCGTGGTGTGGTTGACTTTAATATATTGCTTTTCAGTTCTTTAATTGGGCATTTCCGTCAAATTCTCTTGTGCTCAGTGTTTTCTTATTTCAATTTTTCAGATGGTGAGACTTCTGATTCAGCTGACTTGTCAGATAAGGGCCCTCGAAACCCTGGTGAGAGAAGAAGTGAGCCACTGTTGAAGGATGTAGCTGATAGTTCATCTTCTAAAGATGGGTATCTCAAAGCCAAGGGTAGTAACATTTTGGACAAGGCAGTTGGGATACTGAAGAAGAAAGCACCTGCATTAACTGAAAAGAATTGAACCCTGAGTTTTTTCAAAAACTTGAAAAAAGGGGTTCAGGTGATTTTCCTGTAGAAGTGGTTGTCCCTCGCCGATGCCTTAATTCTTCAAATTTGCCGAATGAGGAAGAATCCGGACACAAAGATTCAATGGAAATGATAAGGAGCGGCTACCAGCCAGATGATGAATCTGTTGACATTAGATACCGTAACGCAGAGAAAGGAACGTGTGGCTACAGTTTTAGAGAACGAGATAATGATGATACGAGCAATCTAAATCAAAGAGATATATATGGTATTCAAGGAGGGTTTTCCAAGAATGCAGGTCAGTCTGACAGTTTTGCAAACAATAAAGGAAATTGGTTGGCTATTCAGAGGCAATTGTTACAACTGGAAAGGCAACAAGTTCATCTCATGAACATGTTACAGGTTGGCTATAATGACATAAAATTGTAAGGAGTTATTCCTGTATCTCTAATTTCACTGAACTTTTCCATATATTGTAGGATTTCATGGGTGGTTCTCATGATAGCATGGTGACACTTGAAAATAGAGTAAGAGGTCTTGAAAGAGTTGTTGAAGACATGGCACGGGATTTGTCTATGTCAACAGGTCGAAGGGGTACTAGTTTTATGGAAGGATTTGAGGGATCTTCCAACAGAAGTGCAGGGAAGTACAATGGCTTCACTGACTATTCAAGTGCTAAGTTAGGGAGTGGTAGTGATGGAAGGATTCCCTTTGGAGATAGATTTGCACCTTCTGATGGTAGACCTTCAGGCGCAAGGGGCAGGGGCCCTCCTTGGAGATCTGATGCACCTGAAGCTTGGGATTTTCAAGCATATGGTAAGAATGGGCAAATAGGTTCTAGAAGAACTTTGGGTGGTGTTCCTGTTGGTTGTAGGTCACCTAAATCAGAAAATGAGACTGATCAAATTGGCGGCAGGAGAGCTTGGGACCGAGGAACTGGACCTGTTAGATTTGGTGAGGGACCATCTGCTAGAAGTGTCTGGCAAGCATCAAAGGATGAGGCAACTTTGGAGGCAATTAGGGTGGCTGGTGAGGATAATGGAGCTGCTCGAAATGCTAGAGTAGCAGTGCCAGAGTTGACTGCTGAAGCATTAGGGGATGACAATGTCATGCGAGAAAGGGATCCTGCCTGGAATTCTTGGAGCAATGCAATGGATGCACTTCATGTTGGTGATATAGATTCAGCTTTTGCTGAACTTTTATCTACTGGAGATGATCTTCTGCTTGTAAAGTTAATGGACAGATCTGGGCCCGTAATTGATCAACTCTCAAGTGAGGTTGCCATTGAGGTTTTACATGCCATCGCACAATTTCTACTGGAGCAGAACTTATATGACATCAGCTTATCTTGGGTTCAACAGGTATTGTTTGTGTTGATAAATGCATGACCTTTTTGAGCTGCTTGATGGGAATAGTTATTTGCCTTGTTTGACCTGACAGAAATTTTAATAGGAAAGGCCTATTATTAGCAATTTGAAGAATGAAGATGTAACACAACTGTTAACAACTCTCTAGCATTTAAATATCCTGAGTAATAGGGGTTAAATACTGGTGTATACATTCCTGTTAGAGAAATATCTAGAACAGTAAATTTGACCATACATGCTAACATGAGGTATCTACTTCCAAATTGATAAATTTATTGATGGAGAAATTTTGCAAGTTTAAAGTGAAACATTTGCGTCCTTTTTCTGTTTTAATTTCATGAATTTCAGTTTCACTGAAAGGAAAATACCAAAAGTCATACTGGATTTTAGTATGTGAGAATCTTGCTTTATCTCTCATCAGGAGAGAATAATGGAACATTACCATGGTTATAGGCATAAAGATCCTCCTTGCAGGAATTTTCTAATATTGCATAACCAGAAGCATCGCATCCTTAATTCACTAAACCTAGTTATGTGATTGCCTGACTTGCTTCGCCACGAGGAGCGAGTTTTATCTCTGTACCCATAGTTGATAAACACCTGTTGTCAAAGTGGTTTACAAATCTAAGTTCCATTTTGCAGTTATTTTTTTTCTCAATTTCTTAAATTCATTGTCATGGTTAAATCAGAATAACAGCGAAAGCTTGTTTCCCTGGAAGTTCTAATTTGTTTTTGCAATTTAGATCTATCTGTTCTATTGACAAATGAATCGGAGAAATTTTCTGAATATGTTCTTATAACAAAATGATGACTTCTAATTATTTATTAGCAAGAAGTTGAATCCCTTCATCTGAAGGTGAGGCAGTTTCATCATTCATGTAACATGTTTTTCAAAAATCACGGTTTGCAAGAGACTTGAGTGTCTCATACTTCACATAACATTGCTGAATATGGACTATAGGGTTTTCTGATCTTACTATTACATATTTTTGTTGTGGTTTCCCCCAGTTTCACTCTACATTATTTTATCTTTTTTACTCATTAGTTGGTGGAAGTTACGGTAGACAATGGGCCTGATGTCCTTGGAATTCCTACGGATGTAAAGAGAGAAATTTTGTTGAATTTACATGAAGCTTCTTCAACTATTGATGTCCCCGAGGACTGGGAAGGTGCAACACCTGACCAACTTTTATTCCAGTTAGCAGCTGCTTGGGAAATCGATTTAAAACAGTTGAAGAAATAGCTTGAGGAGCACT
>JAMWEH010001300.1:0-44084 GCA_024721245.1 Mitragyna speciosa | reverse complement strand
CGTGGGATTGGTGTGTTGAGAAGAGCATGTTTCTCGACATGCTTTTATATTGTGGCTTGCTTGTTGAAAAGAGCTTACATGCAAACGACAGGCTACTCTGCTAATGTTTTGCCTGCAGCTCCAGCTTTTCTGGTAGTCCTTCCTTAAATTCACATGCCTGCAGCTCATATTATACTATATAAATAGAAAATTACACATATTTTCGCTAAGTATATATGTTCCTTAAAAAAATAAACATGTATCATATCATTTTATAGGCGGTATATAAAATGAGGGTAACATTATAATATATAACAAAAGAGCTAAAGCCAATTTACACCGGCACACGTCACATTTCACATCATTTTAGATGTACAGCGCATTGATAAACATTTGTATATATATATAACATACACTACATAAATTTTATATGTACAAGTTTACGAATGCAAGTAATTATAAACTTGTGCGGCACCATATATATCCCAAATTTTTATTGCCTTCTGGTTGGTTCTGATTTCGATCTGGCAACTGCTCTTGGCAATGTTAAAAAACAGCCATCGCAGCATTATATGTTCTTTTTCCGGCTTAGTTTCTAGTGTATATATTTTTTTTCTAAAGAGTACAACCATTTAGTCGTGTAAGGCTACTTCGGTCATCAATTTAAATTATGTGAATTTCTCAAAAAAGAAAAGGAAAAAGAAATCGAATAAGTTGAGGATCTTAAAAAAAAAATTGAGAACTTTGCAAATTATTCTGCAACCACTAACTTGTCAATGTTAACAAAGTCCAACAAATGGAAAACGATGCACTATAATATTTGCAGTAGCGATCAATGTAGAAATCATTTAATAACAACAAAAACAAGGTAAAAGTTCAAGAAACCATGCATTCGTGATGCAGGCAATGTACTATACTTTCTTCAATCCTAGCGAACACTAATTCGTGCCATTACACTTTTTTGCCCCAGTATTAGCACAAATATTAGAATAGATTTCATCTGCATCATCCAGAGACTTATCAGTTTCAATCTTATTAATTTCCCTATAGCTCTCATCTATTATTCCTGTTAGAATTTTGCAGAGATAAATGATTATATTTTTTAGAAGTATTTAACATTTATGATACTATTAGGATTACTTTTAAAAGCTTAGGTACACATCCATTCTCAAGTGTCAAGTACTTTTAATTTGTGAAGTTGGTCCCCTAGAGGTTGAAATCTCACATCAAGTTTCGACAGGTGCTTTCTCTTCGCTACAATTATGAATTAATTTAAAGCTGAAAATCCGATATCAAATCTTATACTACATCAGTACTTGTGACAATATTGGCCAAGTGGATAGACAAAATGTGATGCCATCATCAAATCAGTGGTAGGCCAACGCGGATTAGTATTTTTATTAATTATGAAAGGGAAATTGTAGATAGATTTTTTCAACTTGAGCAATTTTCATTTATTTAGGCATCAAATTAATGCATTTGGCTTGCTTTTAGGTGGTTTGACCATTTAATACTATTTTTTTGGGCCAAAGATTTTTGGTTAACGAAACCGAAGTTGATAAGTAAATTGAAAGCTTTCCGAGAGAAACACATCCATTTTAATTTTAGCGTAAGACTAGCTTGAATGCTCATGACTAGCCTGAGTCTTTAGGTACAATTAATAGGAAATTATACATTTTGCATATTCCTTTCTGCAAAACAGTGAATAAAAAATGCAGTGCGATAGTACCGTTTATTGAAATCATAAGATGGAACTAAAATACAATATAATGAAAAAATTTTCTATTCTATTTATTATTTCCATAACAAGGTAGTAAAATTTAAGACAATATTAAACATGTGCTACATACAATAAATTTTTGTTACCATAAATCTAAAAAAAAAAATTGTAAGTTTTCGTACTTATTACATTTTTTTTACGTAAATTTATTTTTTGATAAGTTTCGTCACCATAACGTTTTCATGTTAAACATTAGACCAAATGATTGCTTTATGTGATTAATTAGGTATTCCATCTACCCCTAAACAATGCACAAACTGGTTGACTTCATTACTACATTATAAAAACTAAAAATCCTTCTGCATTCATTCACTAATGGCAAGCCTTGTGCTTTGTTAATATACAAAAGAAAATCTAATGTACATATGATGCTTCAAGTCGAGTGGTGAAGGATTTGATGCCCTGATCTTGTTCAAATAAGGACATATCATTCTCCTCCAATGTTACCCATGCTTCAATCCCATCACCCTCTCTTGTATCAGTAAGAACAACTGAATTTCTTGCAGGCAGACTAGCAAGACTAACCCAAACAGGTTTTCCCCATCCAAAATCAGCTTCATAAAATGGTTGCCTGCACCAGCTATTCAATATGATAGCATTTAGGTCCATGCTCTTATATAACAACTCAATAACCTTGTTAAAAGAATTGATCAAAATCATATTCCCATCCTCTCCTGAATTCAAAATTTTTGTACAATCTGCAAAAGTTTCTGCTACAGCACAGCTTAGCAGATTCACGCAACCTTTCACTTCCAAAGCATCAACTTCTCCTGCATTGCACTGGGACATCGCGAAAATGCACAAGTTTCCACAAGAATGTTTTTGTAACGGAGGAATAGTCCTGTCCCGGAAATTAACTGGTTGCATAATCAGGGCAGATCTGGAAAACCCGTGTTTTTTTGGATCAATATCGAGGAGGGCTCTCAAGATTAGGCCGGATACTAGGTGTACTCTTGACGGTCGATGAACTTTAGATGTTCCGTTGCCGGTGAAATTGATCACTTTAGATCGAATATCCAGGATTGCTTTGCTAGTAAACACAAAAATTCTTGTAATAATTTTAGGTCCAGTACAACTGATTTCATCAACAGTACTCGTTCTTGGGATTCCTAGCTCGAGCTTAGGCAAATTTCTTCCAGGAAAATATAAGGGAGTGATGAAACTTGGGATAATTTCATTTTCTCTCGCGTGCCCAAAACTGGCATTGGCCCATGCATTGAAAAAAATGGTTGCCGTAGTTACATCAGAAATCCTATGAGAAATCGAGAAACCGATTGCTAGGCCACCACATTGGAACGTATTAACCTGAATTGACAATATGGGATCGGTTACTTCATCAGCTGCACCAAATTCGCATGGAAGAAGGCAATTGAGCTGTTCAGGTTTCATCCCCGGGCCAAGAAGTCGGTCCATCCGACAGTCGATTTCGGCTTCCAAATATTCAGCTCCTTGATCATTGCAATCAACTGTTCTAGTCTCCTTAATGTATCTTCCTGCTAAAGGGTAAAATTGAGGCAAAATTTTAGCAAGTGAATTTTCAAGTGAGCGTTTAAAACACTTAGAATTGGAATAATTTATTCCATTGATCTGATTGCCTGAGTAGTAAATGATAAGAGGGCCATTCATTGTTGGAGCCATTTCATCAGTGAAAGATATTCTGAAGTTACGAAGATCACTAGGGGATGGAGTAGATGGTTTGATTAATTTCTTGGATAGGATTTTTACCTTCATGGTTTAAAACTGTGATATTGTTTTTTGGTAGTTTTCGGATTGAATCAAGATCAAGGAGACGGTTAGATGGATCATCTAATTTATAATAAACGAAATGACTAGATTTTGGTATCGGTGGCATCGTTTAATTTTTAACAAAGTATTGCCAAGCAGGAATCTTTTAATTCCGGCACGCGTGCGACATGCAAGCAAAGACGACGTTGATTGTACGAGTGATTTGAACGGACAAGTAGCCACTGGTTACAATTTACATGCATTTATGATTGTCAGGAATGATATAGCAGGATTTTATTGACCACTGATTCGTTTGGCTGGATATTAGATGTCAATTCATTCCCTTTGTAATTATCGTCTATCCTGTCTAATCTTTATGAAAATTATGCAGAAAATATTCTTCCAATGTTAAAGGTAATATAGATTTTTTTATTCCTTGACCTCAAGCGTTGCTGTGGTGTAGTGGTTATCACGTCAGTCTTACACACTGAAGGTCCCCAGTTCGATCCTGGGCAGCAACATTTTGCATTTTTCAGCCCATTTATTAACCTGCACCAATACCACATTTCTCTTTTTCCCCTTCATAAAAGTGTTCATCGTCTTATCTTTGGATGATGCTTTCAAACATTTGAAATGTTCATACTGTTCAAAATTTTCACTTTTTTGGCTGCCATTATGTTGAATCTTCACATCAAAACGATACTGTTGAAATTAATTTACACATACTTGTTAAGCAAATCTCATAACCTTTCTAAATGTTTAATTTTAAGTTTTTTAGTTTGATATTAATTCGACTTCTAATCA
This sequence comes from Mitragyna speciosa, assembly GCA_024721245.1. Taxonomy (NCBI): domain Eukaryota; kingdom Viridiplantae; phylum Streptophyta; class Magnoliopsida; order Gentianales; family Rubiaceae; genus Mitragyna; species Mitragyna speciosa. Next base: position 39,796 of record JAMWEH010001300.1, on the reverse strand, counting down.
GATTCTCACGTTGAAATGGCAATTATATGTTGTGAGAACTGAATAATTATACAAATTGGAAACATATGATACCAATTCAAACTAGGTTACTGGTGTCAAATGAGCGGACATTTCTGTTCTAAGACAATCAATACTATTCAAAATCGTCCAATGAAATTTCAAATTTAGGAGGAAGAATATAGCTGCAATTTGTAAGATTGATTTTAATATTGTTTCAATGTGGAAGATGTTGCAATCTGAACCTTTCTTGAGTCAAACATAATAGCATGTAGCTTTAAAGTTATTTCAGCCCAAAAAAGAATAAGGACAAAAAAGGAAAAAAAGCAAAGCAATATAACGTCCAAAAATGAAACTATGGATTTGGAATGACAATAGTCTAGGTAAAGGAAGTACAACAGAAAGTGGTCCCTGAATTGTTTTTTGTTTCAAATTACAATAAATGGTCCATCAATTAAAAATTAGGTGAATATATCTTTTGGTGTATAAAGCGTCAAAATTTGTGCACCACTCGATATGCCCAAATATAAAAGCAAGAAACTCAAACATTTGGCTCTTAAGATCAATGATGGTAACATGTGTTATTTGGTTTGCTATGGCAACTTGGATTCTTTGTTACATTTTGTAATGTTACACTCATCGTATATTACTTAAGTAGATAATAAGTGTATTCTCACTAATTATATCTTTCAATACAAGAACACGTGTCGCTCATTTAAATTGTATAATATGAGTGTAATACTACAAGAAGTAACTAAGAACTCATAGCCTATAATAGTAAGTTGTTTCTGTTCAAAATAAAAGCTTTGACTAAGATGGCAAGAAAATTCTACCTATCATTTTCCCCAATTTTCAGCTGTACACCTGTTTAGTGTAACAAAAGTGAAATAAATAAATAAATAACGCAAGTAAACTCTAAAGAGCTATTCTTCTTCTTATTAATTTGCCTCCCATATTTGTATGTAATAGCAAATAAGTGACAGACTTGCAATAGTCTGTCGATGGTATTAATATGGCAAGTATTTAAGTGGGTATTTCAAGTAGATGCGTATGTTGACAAAAGCTTTCATTTGCCTATCATTATTAACAATCCCATCCATGTTATCTCCACCATGCAATTCCAATCCAAAACCAATCTTTTCTTTCTTTTCTTCTTTTTTTGGGTGGTGCAGACCTGTGTTTTTAAACTCGGACCGGACCGGCCGGTCGGACCGGTCGGACCGGGAACCGGCCAAGTGTCCGGTCCGAGTTAGTGTAAAAAATCGGTTTTTAAAAACCCGGTCAAACTCGGTCAAAAACCGGGTTTGACCGGGAAAAACCGGAAACCGGAAACCGGAAACCGGCCAGTTTTTTTTTTTTTTTTTTTTTTTTTTTTTTTGGTCAAAAGTCAAAAATAAACCCAACCCCATTAATGCTCCATACTTAATCAGATATGGGACCTTATACATCTTTGTGGGCTTCTATATTCATTGTCTAAAGAAAATAGATTACAACAATTATTTGTCTTTGAATTTTGACAATGACATGAGCCCATTGACATAAATCAAACAAATGAACATCAATGCTAAATCAACACATGATTTTTATTTGCTTGGGCTAGTTATCAAATCCAAAAGCAACCAACTTCTTTGACCAATTACAAAATATTAGTGTTGCTTTACTTTTACTTCTTTATACCAATTATATTAAAAAGTAAATAATTTGAGTCTATTATATTTATTTATAATTTTTTCAATTCAATGCTTTTTTAACTATTAATACCAAGATATCAGAATGGTTATTGAGGGTATTTTGGCTATAATTTTTTTGGACTAACAACTAAAATTAAGAAAAAAATTAGTAAGTGTATATATGTGTGTGTTTATATATATATATATATATATATAAAATATTTATGACGTCATCCGGTTCGACCCCGAATCGACCCCCGGTCGAACCCATTGACCCCTGACCCCTGAGCTCAGCCGGTTCGATATCCGGTCCGAGTCTGAAAACATAGGTGCAGACAGAGCAAGCCAAGTAACAACAAAACAACACCAATCCAAGTAACCAACTCACATTTTGACTTCCACTTTGTCCCTAGGCTAGGCCCCTCCTTTCACATACACAAGAAGTTTGGTCAGCCCTTCTATTCTTCATTCTCTAATCCATTGTCAGACTTTCCCACCTCACATATGACAATAAAATATTTCACATCTGACCAAAAACAAAAAAACCATCCAAATTGTCCACCACCAAGATCAAGACTCAATTTTCTTTCTCCTCTTTTCTATCCATTCTAATCCAAAAGTTGAAAAAAAAAAAACAAAGAACCCTCTCCAAAGATATTAAGCTTGGACATAACACAAGCACTGGAGTTCGGTATAATAGGAGCGCAATATTTCTTTTTTGTGAAAATTACGAGATAGCAAGATAAAAAAATCAAAAGATAAAAAAAAAAAAAAAAAAAAACTGACCCCATTTGCCATTACCAAAGTACTACTACTAAATGTGTTATTATGAATCCAATAATTAATAACTTTAAAACTACTTTATTACAGACACCATTTATTATCATTAGCCCTCTTCGTGCGCTCCAGTCTGCCATTATTACACTCAAAGTTGCCAGCCACTCTTCTTTTTTCTCTCTCCCCAGTTGCAAATCCTCAAATATTGTAGGAAGAGAAAGGCTGCACCCCTACTGCTGAGAGTTGACCTATATTTATTTACTTTTAATAATACTAATAGAACACTATATAAGTATTTAAATTGTAAAAATGCTGTTGTAACGCATAATTCATTAACAAGACGAAAAACTTATTCGTCAATTAGTACATTTTAAGTGATAAATTATCACTTTTTTTGAAATTTATTTTTTAACCCGTTATATAATTTTGGATCATCATATCACATTTAATTATTATTTCTTAACGAGTTCGAAATTTTAAGGAAACGAGTAAGCATGTATAAGATAGGAGTGATTATGTAAGAATAATTTTTTTTTTTTTTGAGAAAATGTAAGAATAAATATTGATAATAACGTTAATATAGAGATACTGGTACCATATTTTAAGTGATATTAGAAGTATATGGAATTTTCAATATAATGAGTAAAGATAAAACTGTTGGCCTGCTGTGTTTTCTTTTTCATGTTTTGTGCTGGTACTTCTCCAAGTATGCACAGCCCAGCTCTAACTGCCTCCCATTAAGTTATTAACTCTCTCTCTCTCTCTCTCTCTCTGTATGCACAGAATTCCCTCGGTTTATTGTTGCTGCAGCCTGCAGCAAGCCCCCCTGCATAACATTCATTCAAGACTTGGTAGTTCTTCATTACTGTTGAAAAAAACCGTTCTTTCCCGCTTTCTCTATAAATTGTATGTGGGATTTTATAGATCTTGACAGTCTGATCTTGCACGCCTCTGTTCTCTGATCTGCTTTGCTTTGTTGCTTCTGGGATTCCATGCTTTTTTAATGTGTTTCATGAATTTCAATGTTTTATGATTGCTGGAAATTTTTTTTTAAGGTATATTATTTTCTTTAGCGTTGGAGTTGATGATCGTGGTTTGGAAACTTTGCAGTGAAGAGAAAATACTTCTTCAGGCTTGTGGCCATACTGGAAGAAAGCCGTTGTGGTTTTACGAGATATGATTAAGCAGGTAAAGAAAAATATTAACTTTAGTCTTCACTTCCATTTTTCCCTTGTGTTTTGTCCTTCTTTTTGAAAAAGAAGTTGAGTTTGTTATATTCTAATTTGTGGGTTAAAAAGCTGTGATTTGTATGTTGGGATCCGAGGAAAATCTGTGATAGAAATGGTCATTAGTATTATTTCGGAGCTCTAGTGTTTTATATAGAATAATAAGAATGGTGGGAGGCTTTTTGGGGAGAGTAGTATATTAAACTTTAGGACTAATAGGAAGGTGGTAGGGGTTAGATCTAGTGGGTGAGAGAGACCAAAAGGACAAAAGAAGTGGTGAGATGAGATGTGGATTGAGGATTTGACTTTGGGGTTTGAGGATATAGTTTAACTGGTAAAGGTTTGTATGGAAATTCTTGGGAAGTTGTGAAATTTATTTGTCCTTTTCTTTATCCACAGACAAAGTTCAGATTCGCACTTACCCATGGTAATAGGCCAATAGTTAAAACTATTCTAAGCTAAACAACTAAAGTATAGAAAATATTATTATAATGTTTTGGGAGGCCACGAAAACCAGAAGAAAATTTAAGGAAGAGTTGGATGGAAGTGTGATGCTAAAATGTCTACTGAAACTTTATCATTTTTAGCTTCAAGAATAATGTATTTTCTTTGATTTGATGGGCGCTTTCTTCCAAATTAGGAAGCTCTCTTCCAAACTAGGAAGTGTGTTAACCATTTTGTTTCATTTACCTGTGGAAGATAATGACTCTGTTTGAAGAGTAGCAGAATCATAGTCGGTTGCTTTGAATATTTATTGGTGGCTATGATTTTCTTTTGGTTCTGAAAATTGGACAAGATTCATTGTCTTTTTGTTGTCAGGCAGAATTTTTTGGTTATTTGATAATTTCTGTACCCTCTTCCCCCCTGATTCACTGTTTGTTGCTGAGGCAGACAGGCAATTCTCATGATTTGTCTTGGTCTACCCTATGAGAATCTTTGTGGAATCACTTCTGTTCCTTTTCTCCTGAAATTTCCCATCCTACTAAAAGACATTAGACCTAGGAATAAATTTGTTGTTTCTAACTTTTAATGTAGTTTCTTTTGTGATTTGTAATTTGTCTAACATATATGAGTTGCTTACCAGTATTGCTTTGGCCAATTAACTTAGATGCTTAGTATTTTCAATCATCTGGTGTCAAACTTTGACTGAACAATAGCTAACTTATCATTCAATTTCACAGGCAGGTTGTCTAAGTCATATCTGCCAAAACTAGTGGATGTTTGCTTCACAGCTGTTGAGAATTTTACAAACTATTCCTGCTGATGTAAACTATGAAACCAGGTAATTCTGTTGTCTTTGCTGGTTTCAGACTATTGTTGGCTCTTCATCATATTACGTAGGACCCACCATTAGTCTTCTCAATATGATTGTAGTTTCTTTTTTCCCTGGCTTTTTAATCTTCAAAAGTTCTGCAGGACATATGTTTGCTATAAAGAATGTTATATTCTGGATGTTAGATAGGAACAAATTCTCAGTTAATTGTTGCTTATTGGATATAGTTTAACGACAGATTATTGTGGACCTTTACATGAAATCAAATTAATGTTGATTTTAGGCACTCTATCTACCAGAGCATGATAAATCCATGCTAGTTTCAATGTATCATTCTATACTTTTTGTTTCAACCCCCTTGTTGGTGGTTGCTTCCCTGAATAAAAAGATTTTTGGTGTGCTGTCACTATATTCTACTTGTAGCTTTCTGCATTTAACTTCCATTTCAGTTCTGTTTTCCTCAAGAAAAAGAAACTGAATGTCGGTAACAATCTTCCGAATTTCTATATATTGAGTCGTCGAATTCTCAGCTTATAATTCTGCATATGGTGAACCTTCTCTGTATTCAAACTCTATTCCACAACCATGGTTATAAAATCAGTTACTGTCATGACAGGGATTTTGATACCCCTGAAGTGAAGTTGACCATGAAGGAAAATCAGAATGAAGTCTTGGGTCATTTAAATGGCTTTGAGAGGGAGGCAGATCCTTTAGCATTTCGGATAGAAGATGGGCATAATTCTTTCAATGCCTCTGTAGCCAAGTGCCCTGAGGTTGTGGACAGAAGGATTAACAGTGATGATAACAAAACTAGAGTTTCTGGAATGGTGGGAGATTATGAAGGTCCCCTGTGTCATTCAAATGGTTGCGATGGTGGTTTGGAACTATCAGACCATAAAGATAACTTGTGGAGTAGTCCAAAATTTGAGCGCTCAATTACTGTAGATAGTTTTCTTGATTGTAGTGAAAATGAATCTGGATATTCTGAGACACCATGCACCACTGGTTCACCATTGTTTGTATCAGAGTCGGATTTACATTTTTACACTGACAAAAGTGTTCAGGGGTGTGAATTTTCTAAGGATATAGTTTGCCACAGGGAGGGTAATTACCAAACTGTTAAGGACATAGGTGTGGATGAGGGGTTGCCTACCCAGGACAAAACTTTGATTGAAGGTGACAAGGAAGGTCATGTTGGCTTGTTTGTTTCCCAACCCTGTGGTGAAGACAAGCATAGTGGAACAACAAAAGGATGTCATGACACTAAGTTGAGCCAAGGCAAAGTTAAACCTTCAACAGTAGAACATATCACAAACAGTGTTTCTCTTGAATGTGGGACCAAAGAAGAAGTTGATATTGCAACCTTTTTCTTGGACAGGTCAAAGTCCTCCTCAGAAAACCATGCTGGCACGGATGCTAATAATGTATTTGGTCCAGGAAATTTGACAGATATGGATGAAGCAAATTGGAGTGCCACGGAAAGGACAGTTGATGATGCATCGGTGCATGAATCTGCTATCAGTAGTGGGCGTAGCTCGCAAGATTCCATCAAGCAGGACTCTGTGTTACTCTCTTCCAACTGTGATGGGAACGAAGCTCCAAAACAGCTTGATGAGGTATTGTTTTACCGAGTTCTTGAGATTTGTTGATGCATGACTTATCTGCTATTTGTCAATTGTTAATGTTTAGCTCTAACATGTTTTTCTTGCGTAACCGATTGAACTCTGATTCTTCAAAACCTTGCTGATATTCTTGAAAGTCCCAGTAAAATCTATCTTGTTGTTTGTCTAATCCCATGCTTGAGCTAGAAATCATTTCCTGCCTATAGGTGGGTGAAGAAGATATACAGATCTTGAGAGAGACTTGAATTTTGGAATCTGATTATCATTTATTGACTGGCCTACAGGTTCCATCTGTAGAATCTATTTTAGAAAGCCTTGCTGTGGCTTTTTCTACAGATGATTCAAAGAAGAATGGCACAGCTAATAATTTGCGTTACGACAGCAAAGTGGAAAGTGGGACAATCACCTTTGACTTCAAGTCTCCTAAACCTGCAGTAGATAGCCATGTGGATGGGAGTGCTGGAAACATTCATGAAGAATTCCTCAAGTTGGAGGATGTGCCCAATCACAAGCATGAGAATTTGAATTATCATTCAGCTGCTATTGTGGTTGAATCTGGAAGCAGTATGGACAAGAATGAGACGGTTCATGAGCAAAAAACCCAGTCACAAGATGCAGTGAACAATCCGAGCCAAGTCTGTCATGGTGTGGGAGAGTCAAGTTTCTCTTCATCAGGGCCTTTATCAGGTCTAATCACTTACTCGGGGGCAATACCATATTCTGGGAGCATGTCTCTTCGATCAGATAGCAGCGCAACCAGCACCCGGTCCTTTGCGTTCCCCATGTAAATATTTTATCTAACTTTATACCGGTTATACTTTATTTTCTCAAGAATTTGCCAAGCCACAATTTTTAAGATTGACAACTCCTGCTTTTAACAGATTACAATCTGAGTGGAATAGCAGTCCAGTGAGAATGACAGAGGCTGAGCGGAGACATCTCCGGAGACATAAGGGTTGGAGACAGAGCCTTTTTTGCTGTAGATTTTAAATTCATTTTTCTTTATAGAGTTCTTAGCTTAGGTGTATACAGCATCAAAATCTTCAGTGATCACTAAATACTCCGAGTATACTTGTCAATATTGTTATAGGTTTATTTTGCCCTTTTGCTGTAGAGGCGCGGGGTTGGCTTTGAGTTTAAACTTAGGGATTGGGATCTAATTGATGTTAACATTTTTGTTCTTATATTTTCATGTATTTATCTTAAGATTTGTGTACAAATTCTGCTAATGCAGTTCTTTTTGAATATTGCAACATATTATGGATCGGTTTTATATTGTCTAAAACTTAATTATACAAGGATTAGAGAATTGGTTATGGTAAACCATGAGATTGCTAAGAATCATTCCCTCTTTACATGCATCGGTTCCATCACTATAGTTCTGGATGCATTTTTTGGTGTAGTTAGTCCTGGCAGATAAAATTTTCAGCTTGCTTGTGTGGCTTACATCTTGTTGTCCTCACTTAGGCCCTCTTAATCATGGTCAACAGTTTATTCAATTCCTAACTTATTGCTTCCTCCAACGTAAATTCAAGTACTTAGGATAATTGTTTGTTTTTCAGTTATACATTTTTCTAAATCAATTTGTTCTTTTTAAATTTATTTGCATGTGCCCGTGTAGAAGAGATGCATAATTGTATTGTTCTCTTTAATGCGCATGAATCTCCTCATATTGGCTTTGAATCTTGTAGCTAATTAGTCCATCTGTAATACTACCACGTTCTGAACAAATTGTGACACAAAAGTATATCTTACAAAATTTGGTGTACATTCTAAAGTAGTATATGAATGTTATAATTAAAATTCCAATCGTTCACGTCATCAAAGACAATTTTGTTCAGAATTTTATCGTGATAAAATCCTTGATGAAGCCAAATTATATTAGGTTGTGAAACAAGGACTGAATCATTGAGCTTTTGCCATCCCTCTAACAAACTTTAGTACTTTTGAGGCTGTTTGGCAATGGTATATTGTAAACGTAACTACATATGAATCATTTAAAAACCAAAATCATTTAGTTTTACATCATGGGGAGTGACAAAATCAACCCAAAGTTTGTTAAGTTTGCTAAAAACTAAAAAGTTTACTGTAACAATATATAGTGTCTGTACTTCTTTTGGAACTCTGCATTTTGTGCTTTGTGTATGTTCTCTTTCTCTGTCTGTAGTCTCTATCTTCCTGTGGACTATGTATACATGGTCTGTGGTTGCAGTACTAGTTCATGGCTATAAATTCCAAAATTAAGACCACAGACGAAAACCATCTTCAGTTGAATTAAGTTCTTGAGTTGTAGGATAGTAGTCATGATGGACTTGCTCACAATTTTTGTATTACGTAGCGTTTTTCTCACATTCATGCTTTCACCCTGTGTTTCTATCGCAATTTTGTCACAAATGCCCCGTCAACAAGGTAAAGCCTTTCCTTTTTTTTTTTTTCCCTGTAGATGAATTTGTGATTATATATCTTCCTCGTCCATAATTTTGAAAATGCACTCGTGCCATTAATCTGCAGATCAGTTGCACCATCGTGTGCCTGTATTTACAAGAAAGCTGAAGCTTCATGAAGAGGCAAATGTAAGCATTTATTTTCCACTGAAGAGCGAAAGAATTTATATACTAATATCCGTTAGTGTTAGTACATGAACTTGTGTTAATTTAACGATTATTTCTCCACGCTGAGTAGGTGAAAACTGTTGGAAATGAAAACAAGCATTATTACATGTCATACAAGATGCAGGAAGAAGCTTTACCAGGTCATTATTTATATACAAGACAAATTAGCCAATGAAAATTTTTGAACTAAAGTTTTGTCAAAAATTATCGCGCTAACATATCGATATATAATTAATCAGCTTATTGTCCATTCTTATTCTTCTTCTTCCTTTTCTTTTAATTTTTTGGGATAACATATCCAGATAAATCACATCACCAAGAAGCTAGATTGATGCATTCAAGGAAAGGAACACAGCAGGAAGGGATCAACACAACACAATTCTTTATGATGGATTATATGCCTATAAAAAGAAGACGTCCCATACATAACAAGTTTGTCCCGATGGCTCCATGAAACATGCATGGGGTGATATCACCAAATTAATTATCAATACCTAAGTTTAAATAAAAAATTTTCATTTCGAAAATATATATATAAAAGTAAAGTTTATTTTTTGGCATACAATTTTGGAATACAAGGTTATATTGTAATTCGGGAAATTACGAGTTTTTTTGTCTTGTAGCTTTATAATGGCCGACACAAGCCAACAGATAACCTTTACTTTAGCCATTGGCTAAGCCCCTAAGGGGGGATTTTTGTGCTTTTGATGATGTAGTACTAGTATACTCACTTTTGTGTTGTTCTTAATGTTTGATTTTTCAAACTAGTCAAATGAATAGCTCAAAATTCCATATTCAATTTGGGTTTTTAAATGTACATACTCTCAAAATTTTCGAGCAATGTTTGCTTGTATTTGGTGCAAATTAAGCCGCACTCACAGGGTCTATGGTATATTACAAACACGTATGAGGAGCAAGAGGAATTCCATTGTTCTCGACCTCGATGGACACAAAATTCCAACAGGCCGTACATTATGCGCCTGAAGGTTACTTCATCAACAGTATTGCTACAACCACGTACATGCAGAGAAAATTAACAAGCCAACATGCTGAGTTTTCGAATATCTTGAACGATTCTTAGTGTTATATGAGATCAAAATCTTGTTACTAGTTATTAACAATACAAATTGCTTTATATATAGGCCCTCACGTCCCTCCCTCAAGTTAAAAATCTTATTCTTTTTTTTTTTTTAATACAATGACAAACAAATAAAAGGGTTTGTAGTTCATTACTTCCTCTAGTTCATGGCTTCAGTTTGCCAGCAAGATGCAAAGGGTGATTGGGCAAATTAATAGAAGGAGAATTTTCAAACAAGGGGATTTGTGCTTTCGGCTGGAAAAGGATTCTGGTGTGCCAGTACCAAGTACATAATGATCAGCAGTGATTTGTACAGATATGAAGTTATTAACCATCTGTTTGAAAACCGATTCGAAAGATTGCCAATCAATAACCTGATTTTAATTTCAACAATGTAATAAATGTGACTCACTCCAGGCAGAAAGTTGAGAAGGCATAGCATATAAACATGCAATCAGAATAGCCTAAAGATCACAGATGAATATGAGAATTACAGCATTTACATTTGACTAGCTTTTGCACCAGCAGATGAGACAAAACTCAGCCAAGCACATTGACTTGCAAGCATGTAAAGTTACATTTTCTGCTTCTTTTGGGCTTGACTTAAGTCTTCGCCATTGCTTGTGTTCCGAAAATGACCTGTTGGTGGATTTCCAGAAAGCATAGGATGCTCATGATCCTGAAGTATAATTAAAAGAATTAAATTAGCATAAAGTAAACAAGTCACTAATTGCAATTCTAGTAACCGAGAAATTCTAATGATCAAGCGTCTACTGGTTTTTCCTCCTTTTTGTAGATGCTAAGAATAATTATATTGCTATTACTTTACTTACAGATATTCCAGAAGGCAGTTCTTTATTTGCTTGCTTTCCTAGATTAATCTGCACTGAGATGGTGGCCTGTGAGAGATCCACTCCAGCAGTCTGTAATGCTTGCGTCAATGTGTTAAGCAACCTGATTAGAAACAATTCCAAAGCAAGGTCAGCTAAAATCTTATCACAGTTTCCTAAAAGCAATACATAAATAATGGTAAACTAATCACAACCTACTAAAAAATTTCCTAAACCTGTTGACAGGAGAACATTACGCTACCCTGGACTATCTTCAACCGACATTCAGTCACTGTGCAAAGAATATATAAAAACTTTGTGGACAGATAGGAAAAGAAGAAAGAATTAAATAAAAAAACAAGTACAACTGATTTTGTAGACCTGATGTCCACCATAACACACTACAAAGAGACAACCTCCAAAAAATAAAACAAATTCCAAAAGCCTTGGATGAGTCATCAAGACACTAAATGACGCACACGAAAGCATAGCCATAACAATGATTAATAGTACTTGAATGTACCAAAAACTCCGACACCAAAACAACCACCACGAACTGCCCTCAGCTTAGCAATCAGACCTGAAAACAAAAAAGTCAATTGACCGAAACGTAAATGGAGACTGCCTCACCCATACACACCCCCCAACCTCGCTGGAGTCCACCCACCCCCAAAAATTTTTTAAAAAGAAGGAGAAAAGAAAGAAATAAGAAGAATAACAATAACAAAAAACCTTGTATTGTGAACCATATTTCAAAGCAATTTTAGGAGATTTCAAGTAAAAGATGGCAAGTAAAAGTTGTATGAACATGTATGCTTGTGTCTAATCCCAGTTTTCTTATGCACAAACAAACAATGAAACATGGTAATTTATGAAAGCCTGCCCCAAAATATTGAAGAGAGAGTCAGAATTAATGGCAGCAATTGAGAACTCTGGATAAGAAATGCCAAACCATGCGGCAAAGACAATAATAACCACCCAAAAGTTAATTAATTTAAAAGACCATGTGGCTGTCCATAGCACAGAAACCAATATATGGGATATAAAACTACTCACTCTTGGGAATAAATGCTTGAGATGCTAATTGTGCCCCCTTCAACAGTCCAGTCCTCCTGATGGTTCAGGGTACCATCAGTGATGGGACAGTTGGAAGACTCTGCAGCAGGGGTCTGGGAGAAGGCACCATCATTTTGGATGGGAACTGGCATGCTTGACTGCAAAGGCATCAGCATTGGCATAGTCTGGTTTGTCAGTTCAGTTTGCTGATCAATTGGCTTAGAGGACATGTCCCTCCCAAGGTCAGATTCAATTGGATTTTGTTGACTTGGTTGAACAGTTGAAGAGACTGTGATATTATTGTCATCCGATCTTCCTGGAAACAATAAACCAGAACCAGAACTACTTTTCATCCCTTGAGGGTGATTGACAAAACTCTGAGTGCGCCAATGAGTGTTCCTCTATTCCAAGTAAATGCCATATAAATTTGGTCAGTTTCAAGAAAAGCATCAAAACAAAATGCAAACCAAAATGCGGCTGTGGTACAAAGATTTCCGTACAGTAAAACAAAGTTCCTATATAAATATTTAAATTCTTGCTAATTTTCTTCTGTGCATTAGTGAATATGTTATTGTGATTGCCATGGGGACAAAAAGAAGGAAGGATAAGGCACTAGGCATCTACGAATAGTAGGAAAAAAGGAAAAGGGAAAGAGGGGGGATGAGGCACTAGGCCTCCAAGAATAGCAGGAAAAAAGGAAAAGAACATTGAAGCAAAATCCAGATTATTGATATACGATAAATCCCCCCAAAAATCCTCAAAGAACATTAGTAAAATTGACATTAATAGGCAACCCAAGTTAGTGAGAGTTTAAAGCAAAATGGCCATTATATATCCTGCAAATGATGGTTTGGTGCGGACGTGTGGGATAGAGATGCAAAATTACTACCTCAGTTTAAAGAAAAACCAATTACTACATATCTTGCATGATATCTACCAAAAGGAAGATTCAACCAACTTTAAGAAAATACAAGCTATTTAGTCAGTTTAAAATGCTTGTTTGGATAAAATGAAAATTTTCATTCATGGGGCAGATATCAATAATTTACCCAGGGCATCAGCTTTGTGGGCTCTGAGCTCCAAGCTTGACATGAACCTTCATATTTTTGAACCTTTTCTTGTAAATATTCTACATGTTGGATCACCTGTATGTAGACATCGATGATTAGCCAACCTTTGCAAAATGGAACATCCACAGACCAGGAGACAACTGGATTAACTGATCTTATCAATTGATATACCTCCAATAGGAAAGATGCAGTATCTCGCTTTTGATCACTATGCGGTATCAGCTGTCTCAAAATCTGAAATCTGGGAAAGAAATTAAAGTTTATTTACTGGAAAATGACTCACTTTCCAATACAGGTTGCCTGAAAATTAAAAGTTTATTCCTTTCGATATTATTCCATAATTCACTTTCTTCCAAACGTAATTTCCAAATAATTTTGCAAACTTCACATTCCCCAGGACAAGTTGAGCATGAAATATGTGACACACAGATAGTCTCCTTTTTGGTTTGATAGCAGCCTAAATATTATTTTCAACACTGACCATGTAACCACAGAATCACCTCCATCATCAAGCATTGAAAGGATTTAAAACATATACTGAGAGAGAATTCATCTCTATTGGAAGTTGAATGTTCTCTAATTGCCTTGAGATCATACCTATCTAAAAAGTCCTCAATGAGTCTTATGAGCACCACTGACTCACACAAAAAGCAAATGCATTCTCACTAAAGCTCAATTACTAGTAACTTGTCTTGAAAAATAAAGTATTGCATAAATGAAGCTTGACTACAACATCTGAGCTCACTTAACTTTGTACAGTAAAACAAGCAGCTTGATCATTCATCACTATGTAACCAAGTCAAACACTGACCTATAAAGGCATTGCCTTCAGAATAGCATCAAAACAAATTCGGAACTACACCGAAAAAGGCACAAAGATTTAATGAAACTCATATTACCACTACCTTTCACTCAACTAAAACTCGTACATAAAACTACCAATGAATAAACAGACACATCATAACAATATGAAAAACCACCAAATCATGGTATACCTCTCATTAATCTTGCATCTTCTTCGCTGCTCTGTTACTGAATGCTTCGACCTCATTGCATTTGCCTTGTACCACTGTTCTTCCCATCTACTCCCGCCAATTCATTTAAAAAAAAAAAGAAATTCATAATTTTGAACCTCAAAACACAGCCAATTAACATTTTTTTTTATCAACCAAATTCAATCAATTCCTTTGATTATCAATCCCAATAATCAAGTTATCAAGGCCAATCCATCAAAATTACATTCAAAAATAGAATATAAACGATTCTAGGCTGACTAGACTAAAACAATAAAAGGGTCACCCTGAAATATACATATTTAATATGGACAATAAAAAGGAAAATAAAAGATCACCTTTGGGATTAATTTGGGATGATGCGGTGTCTTTTTTCCCTCCAAAATCTTCCTCTTCCTCTTCTTCCTCTTCCTGATGACTCTTCCCAGATTTCATACTATTTTTTCCAAGATTCAATTTTTATATGCTGATTCTCTGCATAAAAACCATAAAATTTAGCAAACACACCAAACGATGTTAATCAAGTGCTAAACTAGAAATGAAGAAAAAGAGATCTAGACAAGAATATCAGCTAAACTAAACACCAAAAAAAAAATTTTAAAAAGGAAGCTAATAGATTACATCTTTATGGTAAAGTGTGGAGCTTTTGGGGAAATTTGATTGATTTTGGTAAGTGGGTTTGGGAAATTTGGGTGAATTCGGGTGCCCACTAACTACTGTGCCGGTTTTTGGTAAGGAGAGGAGAATACAGAAATGAGCTGCTTTTCTAATTTCACCTTTTTCCCCCTTATTTTTCTAAAAGTTTTTTTTTCCCTCTTTTTTTTTTTTTTTTTTTGAAAGATTTATGCCCTTAATAAGTTACCTAAATGCATAATAAAAATTAGGTACAGCTTACGTTAAAATGTCATACTTGTCTAGGGACTAGAGGCGGCCTAAAACAAAATTTTATAGTTGTATCGGCCTATAAAAGTATCTTTCGTTGCATGAAGTGATTTATGATTTTGTTTTTTTTCACAAAGCAAATACGATTTCATATTTGAACTCTGTTATGGGTATGAATAAAATAAAAATAGAAAATGCTATTGGCAGTTAATTTTTACAAAATTAAAGCAGTCACTGTTCTTTTTTTTTTAACATGCATTGATTTTTATATTTTTTTACAGAGTTATATACACCAAAAAAAAACTAGTAGTAGTGAATACAAAGCAAGAATTTGTAAATACAAATGCAATTAATGTAAGTAATGCACAATTGGCAAGTTATTTATCCAAAAAAAAAGCTCTCATGAATCATGTGATTTATATATCCAAAAAAAAGAAGTTGAGTCAGCTATCCTTGTAAGGAACAGATTATAGGAAGAGATGAGATGAGTGCTACTTCATTTGAATCTTGTGAATTTTTCGCCTTTTTTTAAATCAATTGAGGAAGCCTATGGCTATTTGGAGAAAAATGTGCAATATTTCCCCAAGAGATATTTATATTGCAAGTTTGTAGAATGATGAATTCATCAAGGCTTATGGTAGTGTACTACTACGCTATTTTTTGTAATATTTTTCTATCTTAATGATATTATTGAAGTTGAAATCTTGAATGTGCAATTAAGTAGTCTGCTATTTTTCTTGCTTTTCTACAAGGGATAAAAAGAATTGCTAGCCCTTATACTTTTTTTTTTTTGATATATTGTTGTGCAGAAAATATGCGTCTTGAACGTGGTTGCGGCGAATTCATCAGATATTAATTAAATTTAGAATGTCATTTAAGAGAAGAAAATCTTTTACCACCTTCTTTAAGATGTTGAAACCAATATCATTGCAAGAAACTTTTAATCTAATGAATCCACTTTGGTTGAGAAACTCAAGAATTTACGTGTGATTGAAAAATAATCGAACGATTGATTATCCTGCATTTCATCCCAACAAGAAACCTCATGGCAAGATAATGGCGCACCTACTGCCAAATATAACAATTCAGAGTACAAATTGCAACTAAAAATTAACCATCTTAGTATTACATGTGCAACAGTACAAGTTTGATTCATGTATCAAATGAAGCACTAATCTTTTCTTTTTACATACAAGATAATTTCACAATCAAGACATTCTTATGTACCCCATCCCCTGGTCAATGGAATAACAAGAAAAGAAGAAAAGACACCTGGGATGTATTCTTTATTTCTTTTGATTACATTGTATTCAGTTACTATTTTACTTCAAAGAGGTTGAAGTGTTGAAAAACTATTACAGATAAAATTACAGTGTTGATATCCAATGTTTAGGATATTGGCAATTTCATTTTTTAAAGTTTTGACGAAAGTAAATCTAGTATTAAATATTTTAATTTTCAGTTCATTTAGTTCTATATATTTATTTTGCCAAATTTTACCAAAATTTAGTCATATGATACTCATGTGCCAATGATCAAATTTTTAAAAAAATTTAGAAAAAAGAAAAAAATTTATTGTCTTAATTTGTAATTAAAGGTACTAATTCAATTTTACACAGATAAATAAGCAAATAAAATAAGTAAATAAAATTGAAAAAATCCATCCGGACAATACATTCATGTGTACCCTTAATTATAAATTCTAACAATTAAAGTTTTTCCTTTTTTTTTTTTTTTGAATATTTCGTCACCACACGTGAGTATCGCGTGATTAGGTTTCGGCAAGATTCTAACAAAACAGGTTCATAGGATTAAATGTGTTGCAAAATTAAAATATTTGATACTATATTGCTTTCATCCAAACCTTAGATATTAAAACTGCTGATATACTAAATATTTAGTACAGAAACTACTATTTTCGCAATATTAAATGATCAAATTGCGTCATGTGACAATATCACGGGATGTATCATGATGCTAGTGACACATTGCGTGACAGTATCACGTAACGTGTTATATATAAAATACTTTCCCTGATAAATGATGAGTTTCAAGAAAGGCTAATCATCCGAGGAATGAAATTTTTCTTCACGGGCCCCACTTGTGAACTCAGTGATGAATGAAAAAGCCAATCTTCACCATCAGCTCCACGAGTGGAGCCCGTGAATCCGTGGACCCAGAATAGCATAGAATGTCCTCGAGGACTGGCGACTTCAAGCGCTTGCCTTGCCTATGCCCTCAATAAAATGAGACTTGTTCGCTTGCCTTACCCATGCCCTCACTAAAATGAGACTTGTTCTGGCAAGTTGCAACAGTTTTGACAAACTATTAACCAATTTGCACTTTATGGGCACTAGAGAAATGCTTTGCAGCTGCTATCATGGCTGCCTCAGGAGGGGAATGAATTGCAGTTGTTGAATGCTTCTTGATATCATGCTCAGTCGAGGCTTTACAGCACGAGCTAAATGACCTGAAGACTGCTGAGTACCACTTCATTTTCTTATCCTTGCTCATCTTGCTATTGTAATAACTAGTATTAACAAAACTAGGGGCAAATACAAATCAGAAAACAAAGATAAGGGCAGATGCCTTTTTGGAAATTTGTTTGAAGCTAATAATCAGTTCTTGCTCAGATTTCTTAAGAAATTTGTTTGCTTGGGTGACTTGTGGGATGAAATATTTCAAGATTATATACCGTAAATATTTCTTGGGGATCAAGAGTCAAGAATAAGTTAGGTACAATTTGTCAGCAAGGAAACTATTTCAACCTCGTTTTTTGACACGTTTGATTTGAAGATTCTTGGGGAGTAATTTTGTCAGAAATAAACAGTAGGTTTTGGAAATTTCCAAGCGGAAGCTTAGAATTTAGATACACATTAATTCAGGGAATGCAAACAAATAACTATTTGTGGGGAAATAGATAAAAAAAAAAAAACCCAAAAAATAAGCGGAAGCTTATAATTTAGATACACATTAGAATTTGGAATTTAGAATTCAGGGATAATGATCATTAAGAATTTCCTTTTCAATAAAGTTATGCGCAAGGGGGAATGCAAACAATATTTATTGATCTTAAAATGAACTAATTAAAACAAATCGTTAACAAGATTAAACTTAGTAAAGCTATTTACTTGGAATTTTTTTTTTCAAAATTATGTATTTTTATTGTATTTTTTAACAAAAATCTTAGTATCTTAAGAGAACATCTATTGGTTTCGTGGTCTCTCCTTTTATAATCAGATAACCACCAAAAATTTATTTTTAAAAATAAATACTCCTAAATAAATAACTAACTAACTAAAAATTACCTCGTTATTTTATATTAACCAGTTCTTTCTTGGATAAAGAACTGGGTCATATGCAGGTGAATTACTTAGCCTAAGAACTTAAAATTTTCTGTCTGGCCCAGTTCAACCAGCCCGGCAATGCATTTGGGCCTTTTTGATGAAGAAGTGTGTTGGCAATAGCTGGGCTGCAAGGCATGATGTCCTTAACTAGGCCCAAAAACATGGATTTCCCTAGAGGGACAACTTTTGTCCATTCTCATTTGAGCCATTTCTCCAAGTTTTAGGGGAAAAATGATTAGCTCCATTTATTTAATCTAATGATGCATTGCTTATGAATTTACTATATGATTGTACACGTGTTCTTCATAGATTGCAAATTACATGCCTAATCCTTGGGATGTGTTAAAATAAGTGGGGGGAGGTGCTTCAACTTAAAGGTAAGAATTACGTTAGTGATTTAATCTAATGATAATTATAATTTAGTGAGTCATTATCAGACCAAGTGGATAAATTATTAAGATGCAGTACAAAATATCTAGTTGTGGTTAAGGAAATTCCAACACTTGGCAATTGCTTATGGCTAAAGATTTTGGACAAAAGCATTTTATGATGTTGGACACTAAAACATAATCCAATTGTTCCCTTTTGGGCTGGGATTCTATGAATTACTTTTTTTTTTTTTAACTTTTTCGGCACGAGGGGAAATAGAGGAAAGGAAACCTAAACCAATTCTACAATTCATCCCAAAAGCTATTATTACTTTGAGTAGACAATACTAAAAGCTATTTTTACAACATAAGCCAATTCTTTTTCTCTTTTTCTTTTTGATGTAAATGAAAAACCAAGGTTAGAGACAAGTGGGACGTAGGCCTCGTCTTCATATATGTATATGCATATGTGTATATAATTTTTTTTTAACTTGTTTTCTTTGTATGGGACCTTTTAAGGTGACAATTGGGTTTTTATTGAAACCTTTGTACATATTTGACCAAAGACTTAGTCAGGTAAAACAAACAATTATTATCATGATTGAGGTCACGAGAAGAAAAAGTCCTCATGTCAAATCTCCCCATTTGAACTTTTTCAAAAGACAAATCACAAATTTACAAGCATGACAAATGAATTTGTCAAATTATACAGATGAAATGCTATGTTGCATTTGTCTTTTCCCATCGTACATTGTCTTACACTTTGTAAACTAATTTAGGAAATTATGTTACATTTTTATATCCAAAATGAGTTCTGTTTATCACTATAATTGGAGTAATTATTGGTAGCAAAAACATACTAATAAGTATTTTAATGTTGTATTATATCATTAAACTACTTTTTTCCTCTTTATTTATTTAATTTATTATTTCCTTTTGGCTATAAATAGAGAAAAAGTCATGCTTTTGAAAGTACTCCAAATATGGAACGCGGGAACGATTAGAAGGTCGAGTGATTAGAATTCAACGACTTTATTTCAGAGGCCGGGGGTTTTAAATCCCAGCAACACCATCTCCTTCTCAATTTAATAATATAAGTTTGATAAATTAAAAAAAAAGATATTGGACGCACACATAAAATGTCAAATACCATGAATAATGTCAAATACCAAAATAATTGCAAGAAAAGGCAACAAAAGCAACAATCGCATCCGAAAACGGATAAAAATGCAGAAACCAAAACAATTGGCGCAAACAAATGAACCCACGTGCCTTCACGACTTCACCGCCCATTGGAAGAAGGAATGTAGCCCAAGTGAGTCCCCCATTCCAAAAGTTATAATTAATAATCCTCTATCCGACATCTTGCTGGTGAAAATAACAATTCAATGTTCCATAACTTGTTCATCTTCGTAATTCAAAGAACTGAATCTTGTTGCAGCCCATCCGCCAGTGGATAATCAAAATTATTCGTCTTACATTGGCTATATTCACCTGGATACTCTTTTTTATTTTTAATTTGAATAAAATTTTTTGATTTCTTATTTTATTATGTTCAATTTCATGTATTCCTCTATCCGTAGAGTACATTGAATGTACAGAAATGGCTTTGGTTTTATGTTTGAGATCAGAATAGGATGCTTTTGAATTAGTCTTTTCTTAAGCTAGAATTTAAAAGAAAATTAGTTTCGACTCGAATTGAATTAATTTTATATTCTATACTTGAATCAATGAGTTTATAATCACTTTATAAATTTGTTCGTTTCTTCTCAGTATCTGATTACGTACTAATAAAATCAGGTTATAATACATAAAAATAGTTTTTCATGGGATGGTTATACAAAGAAGACTTATATTTCATCCATAATTTAAATTTCGAAAAAAATTAAGGTCAAACATAAAATGGTTGAAGACTGAAATCACGAGTGAGTATTGCGTGCACTACGCGCGCCACGTGGCGTGCCACGTGGTGCACTAGAACCAATCACATATCGCCAAATAATATAAGGTATGACCCACCATTGCCACATGGCGATAAATTATTAGTTCTAGTACACCACGTGGCAATGCACATTGTGTATTGTATACTTTTCCCTGAAATCACCCCATTATTGAAATTCCCAAAAGCCCAAAAGAGTTATATTTTTTAGTCGGTGGCAAATATGCACAATTGATTGATTAGAGGTGATTTTAGCCAATATGTCTAGTCACCATTACAATTCAACAATAAAATAACATTGGCTTGACACCAAAACAGTAAATTAAAAAAAAAATAAAATTGCAAATGAAGAAACCGAATCCCCTCGTGAGACGGGGGTACTTTCTCGGTCGGTTCAAGTGGCTTCTCCTAGATTTTCTTCGTAGCTAAGGTTGGACAAATATCTCATAGAACAATCCAAAAATCAGCAAATTTTAAATATTAATTTTGATGGACGAGGTAGAATTTTTTTTTCATTTTCTTTTTTTGAACAAGGGCTAATTAAATTATTGCTTTCTTTTTTCCGAAAAAACAGAAGGAACATGGGTAGAGGAAGATTGTGCTCGAAATAATATTAAACTATGGGTGGTCGAGAATAAATATTATATCCAAGATATAAAATTAAAAAAATTAAATGAAACAATTGAATAACGTGGCAGGATGATGCCAACAGGTCAGAGCAGAATTAAGGTACAAGAAAAGAACAAAATGAATTAAAAGTGCCACAACCACCAGTAACCGTCACGTGCAGTCTTGGCTTGTATGTTGACTGTATTAATAAAGGTTAAAATTTACAGAGACCTTTAAAAAAAAAAGCAAAAATAAAACAAAATTAAATTGGTAGGAAAAATGGTGGAGATTAATCAGCACCTAGGGAGACCCAAAGAAAGAGCTATTATGATTCTATGACCATCCTTGATTGGGAAATATTTAGGTAGATCCAAAATTCTATGGACCCGTAGATCTAACGATGGAGATTGAGCTATCGAAATTTAGAGGGCCCTTCTAAATTCTAGTGTTTCAATCTCTACCGTTGGGAATTCGATCCACCTAAATATTTCATGTACTTGCTTGGTCTTTTTGCCTATATAGTTCATTAAGTCGTGCTGCCTTCCACGCTCAAAACCATTTTTATTAATTCTAGGTCCACAAATACAATTTATTAAATATTACGCTACCAGAATAGAAGTAGTAACAAAAATAGGTAGTATAAGTCAAAGAATTATTTAATGCTGAAAATTAAATGAATTAAATACTTTTTTGAATACAGTATGTTTGATAACAAAATTTCTTTATCAGTTAATATAGTAAATATTTATTTAATTTGTATATAAAATTTTAAGTGATGTCGGCTGCGTCTGGATATATGTTTTTTGGGTGTTTTTTTAAAAAATATTATTGTAATTATTTTAAAAATTCTTCTTAGTAAATGTATATGCAAGATAATAAAAGTAATTAGAAAACTTATATGAAATTTTTAAAAAATATATTTCTAAAAAACAGTAATAAACAAACAAACGAAGTTGCCATTTCTAGGTTACATTTCTAGGTTAAATTTGATGGTTGTTTCTCCTTGTACTAGTCATGTCATTTCTAGGTTACATTTGGTGCTGAGGTGTTTTTGTAAATAATTTTAATAAAAACTCTACTTATAATGTCCCTTCTGTTTCTGATGATTAGACTGATGATGAGATGCTAAGCTGGAGCGTGCAAGAAAGTCGAGGGTTAGGACTGAAATTTGCATGCCATGTCTGACTAAAAATGCTCCAATACAAGTCATTAAGATCCTTTCATGTGATGTGGAAAGCGTTAGTTTGACTTGATTAAACCTTCACCAAACTCTACCAAAAATTCAACTAATCCTAATCTTATGTAATCTTTTAATCATGCTTGCTTGCCACTGATAGTGAGATGCTTTTGCTGAAGCCAGAGGGTATGCAACCATGACTACATGCTTTTACTGATCTCATTATTTATAAGAGTGATAGGTTAAGATCGCCATGGGATTAGAGTGGAGAAGTTCCAATGAGTCCTATTTTAGTGGCCAAAAATAATTAAGCTTGAGAATTTAGGAGCAAATTAAATGATAATGACTTTCGGTTTCTTCGGTAAGCAGCATATTAGTGCAACTAATACATAGGTTATTCGTCTAAAAGTAAATTACTACATGGTCAGTTATACAATATACATGTGTTTAATTTTCTAGTCCTATAGTTCATTTCTTTCCCTAAAAATAGAGGAAAAAGAGCGTTTAAGATTAAAGTCTATTAAACTGCTTGCACTGGCATGTAAATGGTAAAAATTTGTAAGTAAATTGGCTTTTTCTTTTTCTACTTTTTGGACTGAGATTTTGCTTCACTTCTGACTATTTACAACTAGATCAAGTCAAACCATGAATGATCTATTTTTTTTTTTCCTTTTTTCCCCACTTCCTCCAATAATTGACAACACGAAGATGGTGAAAACTAGAGGGCATGACTTGAAGAACTAATTCTTAGAGCTCATAATCTACTGAGACAATCCTTCATCTGTAAATTCAAATTTGAGCTCTATGTAGATACAATAAAAGTCGAATTTCTGAATAAAAATAAATCGATTGCATTATTTTATAACTCTATTTTTGTTTTTACTACTTAATCTCAAATGTTCTAAAATTTATTATCTTTTTTCCCGGATAAAACAAAATTAGGCATTGATTTTGTCAAAAATTGAATTACTAGCTCGGCATTTACATTTGATGTTATATATTCATTGCCGGAAGTGCACCTACAAGAACTTTTTAAGCTGCCACATTCAACTATAACCATTAAATTAAGCTACAAAACGGGAGCAAGATTAACTAGCCAAACAACGATGCCTTGAAAATTAATGGACTAAAAGCTTTTTGAATTTAGTACGTTTGATACAAAATTTTTTATCACTTAATACAATAAATACTTATTTAATTTGTGTACAAAATTTTATTTGAAATTTTTTCACTTAATTTACTAAATTTTTATACTCTCTCCCCCTTATACATGCGCACACACTCCCTCTTACACACTCACTTGCACACACACATACACACATACTTGTGCACACACTCCCTCTTACACACTCGCACACACACATACGCACATACTCTTTTTTATATGCGCAATTTCTCTCTCTCTCTCTCTCTCTCTCTCTCTCTCTCTCACACACACACACACACACTCTCTCTCTCACACATAATACACATATTCTCCCTCTCTTGCTCTCTTACACACACAGACTCTATCTCTTTTTCCCCTTTATACACATGCACACACTCCCTCTTACACACTCACCCTTGCACACACACGTACACACATACTATTTTTCATATGCACACTCTCTCTCACACACACACACTCTCTCTCTCACATAATACACATTCTCTCCCTCTCTTGCTCTCTCACACGCACATACTCTCTCTCTCTCTCTCTTTCTCTCTCTCCCTCTTCCTCACACAGTTTCTCTTGCACATATCTATATACTTTATTGTACATACACTTTTACACACACACGCATGCACACATACTTCCACATATATATATTTTTTATTTCTTATATATACGTGCACGTATTTTTTTTCTCACATACTTATATGCACTTGCATACATATATTTTTACATATATACACCTTATTTCTCACACACAAATACACTTATCCTCTATAACAAACGATATCTCTCTTTTTCATACACAAATACACTTATCCTCTATAACAAATGATATCTCTCTTTTTCATAGACATTATTAATAAATTATTTTAAAATTTTAAGAAAAAATAATTATATTTATGAGATGAAATATTTAAATTTAGCGCACATATTCGGTTAATTATTAAACAGGTAAAATTTTATCAATTTAGCAACTTAATTTAACACTTAAATTTTAGACTTCAGACTTCATACTTTAGTTTTACCAAACACCACCTAAAGTCTACATCAGATTTTGTTCCCTCAAAATTCCACCAAATAAATAAAAAACCTAGGCTACTTGAGTGGCCCGTTGGACCTTATGATGCCTCATTAATCAGTTTAAAAAGAATTAAGTTATACTTCAATAAGTATAAATGGGTAGGGTTTGAGAGGATAATTTTTTAAGTATATTATTTTTTCTAATCTATAACTGTCTTTAATATTGCCTACACGTAGGAGTCCACAGGCTATAAATCCTTGACCAGAAGTTGATTATTTATTGTACATTTGAGATAGTTTAGGAGGGATAGATAACCTGTAGCAGGGTTCAGAGATTAATTATCATTTCATCCTTTGTATTGAATAATTGATAGGCTACCTGGAAAATCCCAAAGGATAATAAGTTGTCTTAAATTAAGGCAATATCTTATTATTATTATTATTATTATTATTATTATTGAGACACAATTTATATGTAAAGTTGTAATTTAGTCCATTTCCTACTCAACAAATACCTAGGCAACTTGGCAGATGGGGTGGTGGGGTTTAACATATAAATAAAAATACCTGTACAATTTTTTTCCCTTTCGGCTCAACAAATACTTAGGTGAAAACAAATAGAGTGTCGAACAATTAGAGTTTTATGACTCTATTTCAATGGTCGGGAGTTCAAATATTACTAATACCAATTCCCCTTTCCCTGTTGTATAATAGTATAGGTTTGATAAAAAAATAAAAAAATAATTATGGAACTTGGCAGTGGAATAGTGGGGTTAAACATACAAAATAAAAACACCTATACAACTTTTTTTTCCCCCTTTTCTATTCAACAAATACCTAAGCAACTTGGCAGATGGAAAAATATTTATCCAACCTAAAAAGAAAGAGGGTGAAATTTAACTAATTCATCAAATATTTAGTGATTTTTTTTCTTTCTCTTGTTTTACTACGTATGGGGAAGCCTTCCCTACCCTAAATAATTAATGTTGTCGAACTCTTTTTCATACATTGCATTGTGTTTATTCAGTTTAGACACGACCAAAAGGCTTCACTTCTAAAAGTCTTTAAACACAATAAATTCTAGTTAATACACAACTAACATTGTTTAAAATGTAGTAAAACTTCAGGTAAATAATAAAACTACTTCAATTTTTTTTTTTCTTCCTAATGGTTACTCAGGTTCGTAATTAAAGGGCACAACACAACAGACTCCCAACTCCATTAAATATTTGATCCAGAAGAATTCAAGGTCTCGCTTCTCAATTCTCGTCCCCCTCCTAGAACGTTGACCATTGACAAAATCAAATCAATCAGCATCGTTCTCTCCTAAACAAAAAACCCCGTGTGGACCCACCTAAAGGAATAAATCGTCGACCCCAGATTTCACATCATCCATCGTCCTTCCTCATTACTATACACACGCGGTGCACCGATGCAAACCTCTTGGAGTATTGTACTTTTTGTTATCAACGCTTCATTATTTTGTAATTTTCACACGTCAATGAAGTGTCAATACGTTATCCAATATTAAAACTAACCATTATCCCAAAGAATTTTTTTTTTTTAAAGTAAATTGGGTTCACGGTCTCCACTCATTGGGTCCACGTTTGAAGTGTGTAGACTCAGTCCACCTAAAATGACTCCAAAAAAATAGGGTGCTGAAACTTGTAACCAGTTACTCAAGCATTCGAGTTAGTTCACTGATATTACTGCAGATTACAATAATATACATTCGTGTTCAAATCTATAAAGTGATATAATATAAAATGACATTCGCAAAATTGTGCCCGGTAATGTCCTTTCTACAATGATGATTACTTAAGTGGCACAAAATTTATACGTTTGTAGACAAAATAATAAGCATTATTATTCAGTTCAATAAAATGATATGACATAAAATAACATTTGCAAAATTGTGCACGGTAATTAGGGGTAGCAATTTCTGACACGACCTGAAAACCCGACACGAACCTAACACGAAAATAGCAGGTTTGGGTTGGGGGTTTTTGGGTTGGCGGGTTGGACCCAACTGACCTGATAAAAAAACAGGTCGGGTTCGGGTCGACCCGTGAACCCGAAAAAAAAAAAAAACCCTCTAACATTTTGTAGCTTTGTTTCATCCATTCACATTCAAACATAACAAATTTCACTAATTGGATAATTAATCAAGTAAATTGTAAGAAAAAGTAAGAATTTTACCTAGATTTATGAAGAGCAAATTGTAAGAGGAGTTAAGTGTATGTTAATAAGTAACTTTAATATTAATGTGTGCAAAAAATGTGTTTAATCATTTTTTTGTATGTGTTTTAATCTCTTTTCTTTGCTCTTTTCTTCTTATTCTTCTTCCTCTTTTTTTTTTTTTTTTCGGGTTTACGGGTCGACCCTCTAACCCGCCAACTCGTTTTGGGTCGTGTTCGGGTTAACTATTTTCGAGTTGATAGCTCGGGTTCGAATTAATAGATTGACTGTTATATTTAGGTTTCAATCCGACCCGCCAACTCGACCCATTGCCACCCCTAACGGTAATATCATATGAGGCTACAACGATGAGATCACAAAATTTATGTGTTTGTAGACGAGTTAATCTTAATGATATTTTATAGTTTCCCTACTGACAAGGGTATTTCTGTAATTTGATCAGCAAAACTACAAAACCAAAATACAATGGGCCCCAAGGGGCACAGGATTTGTAAGAGTGCCCCCGATTTCGCAGTACAATTTTCTCCCTATTTAACGCTGGCCCCGCCACGTCACTGCCCAATATCTTATCTCCACGTCACTCCGTTGCCAAAAACACCAATGGTTCAGATTCATTCCTTCCCGCGCAAATCTAACGGCTATAACCTAACATTCCAGACCCTTCGGCAATAAGTAGCCATCATTCGCTCAACATTGCCTACTGTAGAGCAGAGACGGGAAGAAAGAAATTAAAAGGAACGTTCTCGGAAAAAAAAAAAAAAAAAAAAAGAAAAAATATAAAAAAATAGATAAAAAAGCTCTGTTTTTTAATATATATGATCCATATATATATTGATGGAAAGATATAGTCTTGGAGACAGATAAAGCGAGGGAAGAGGAGCACAGTGCATAAGGGAAAAAGGGTTTCTTTGGGCTGGAGAAAAAGTGTGTGAAAGAAAAGAGATTTTGTAGTGTTTGTGGTGGATTAATTGCAAAGTTTTCTTGAATTCTAGCCGTTTGGATTTCTTCTTATTTGGTTGTGGATTGGTGGGGGTGGGGGTTAGGGGACTTTTGAATCTGAATTGGGTTCAACGGTCTCTTTTCTTTTGTGTGTGGATGTGGTGCTGATAGGAGGGAAGAACAAGAGGAGTTGATTCTCAGATCTGGCCATCTGGTGAGATAATATGATCACTTTTGTGATCTTGGCTTTTAATTAAATTAAATTTATACTGTTCTTTAATGCGGGTTATGAATTTCTTTTATTTCTTCTTTTCAGGAATGATATTGCATTTTCTTGCATAATCTGATTGATCTGAATGTGATTAATTCTTATAAATCTGGCATTTTAATAAGGAAATGTTGGTTTTTGAATTTATATGAGGATAATTTTTGGGGGATTGGCTTTGTTTAATCAGGAAGTAAAAGGGTTTGGGATTTAAATGCTAAGTGGATCATTTACTTGGATCAGTTTCAGTGAAAAATGCGTGTATTATGTGATACGTGTGAAAGACGTGTCCCGGGTATTTTGGGGAGGAATTTAAAGCTTTTGCATTGATTAGTAGTTTGGAGTATTAAAACAGCTTTACCATGACTTGGTATTTATGATCTTAAGATTTTGTGATTACTTAGTGTAAAGAATTTGCTGGGGGGGAAAAATCTAGTAAGGGGATCTTGGTATTTGCAGCTTATGATGAGGGGTATCCTGTTTTTCGTAAGTACTGATATACTGGCACTTGGATTTTTCCACGTACTCTATGTGCCTGTTAGGAATTAATAAAATCAGTGAGATTTACATTGTGGGATTTGCAAATTAGACCTTCTTATGTTGGAATCTTGATGGCTGTATTCTGATATACTTGGTCTTTTTTTTATTTTTTATTTTTGGGTGATAGAATTCTTGATGAATAGTGTAGATCACGTTTTTCTTTTCCTGGTTGGTTTTTGATTGATTTTGTTTCTTGTTACAGATTATTGTATAGTGTTTAATTGGAATCATCAGATGGCTCGCTCAGTGTGGTGAACGGGATAGTTCTCTTTTTCTCTGTTCTCATAGTTGTCGGACTTGGATTTTTTCTTTTTATGCCGTTAGCTGGGATTTGGCGTCATTTTGGATTTGTTGGTTGATGATCATTTCTGCACTGTGTATCTGGGTGGTTCAGTCACAATCGGCTTCTGAGTTTGGCGCTCCACTGAGAGAGAGGGAACAGCTCTCTTCTGCCGCCATCTCCGTTGCCGGCTGTGAGAACCATTCGTCTTTCTCTTCCTTTCATGTCTCGTAACTTGGATAGCCCTGTTCAGACTCAAATGGCTGTGGCAGTTTTTAAAAGTCCGATTGCTGGGGAGTACCGTGGGAATAATAGGATGGAAGGGAAACCTGCAGGGAGGAGACGTGTTTTTGTCCAAACTGAGACCGGTTGTGTACTGGGAATGGAGTTGGATCGGAGTGACAGTGTGCATACTGTGAAGAGAAGATTGCAGCTGGCTCTGCATTTTCCAACTGAGGAGAGCTCATTGACATTCGGTGATATGGTGTTGAAGAACGACCTCAGTGCTATTCGAAATGATTCCCCTCTTCTCCTGACCCGGAACTTGTTGCACAGAAGTTCATCGACTCCCTGTCTTTCACCCACTGGTAGGGATATCCAGCAGAGAGATCAGAGTGGTCCTATAGAGATACTGGGGCACTCAAGTAGCTTTACTAAGACTAAACAACTTGTTAAAGAAATAGTGAAGGCAATCAAGGCAGGGGTTGATCCTCTCCCTGTTCACAGTGGGCTTGGTGGTGCATATTACTTTAGAAACAATCGAGGTGAAAGTGTTGCCATTGTAAAGCCAACTGATGAAGAACCATATGCACCAAATAATCCAAAAGGTTTTGTCGGGACAGCTCTTGGTCAGCCAGGTTTAAAACGCTCAGTGAGAGTTGGCGAGACAGGGTTCAGAGAGGTTGCTGCTTATCTTCTGGATTATGATCATTTTGCTAATGTACCACCCACTGCATTGGTGAAAATTACGCATTCAATCTTCAATGTCAATGATGGTGTGGGTGGTAGCAAGCCTCAGAACAAGAACCTTGTTAGCAAGATTGCTTCTTTTCAACAATTCATTCCACATGATTTCGATGCAAGCGACCATGGAACGTCAAGCTTTCCGGTAGCTGCGGTGCATCGAATTGGGATATTAGACGTTAGGATTTTTAACACAGATAGACATGCGGGTAACCTTTTAGTTAGGAAGTTTGGTGGGGTTGGGAGGTTTGGTCAAGTGGAACTTATTCCTATTGATCATGGCCTCTGCTTGCCTGAGAGTTTGGAGGATCCATACTTTGAGTGGATTCATTGGCCCCAGGCTTCAATTCCATTTTCAGATGATGAGCTTGAGTATATAGAAAAACTTGATCCTATTAGGGACTCTGAAATGCTTAGAACTGAGCTACCAATGATTCGAGAAGCTTGTCTTCGTGTCTTGGTCCTCTGCACCATTTTCCTTAAAGAGGCTGCTACTCACGGGCTGTGTCTTGCTGAGATTGGTGAGATGATGACCAGGGAGTTTCGAGGTGGCGACGAAGAACCCAGTGAGCTTGAGGTTGTTTGTATTGAGGCTAGAAGGCTGATAGCTGAGAGGGAGATGCTATCTCCCAAGGCTGAAGGGCATGATGAGGAGTTTCTATTCAACATAGATTGTGAAGATGATAGATATGAGTACACTCCAAGAATGGCCTCGGAGGACTTCATGGCCGGCACGCCATTTCATTTTGGATTTGGTAGTGTAATTGGTCATTCTCCGCTTTCTAGACTAGATGAGAGCATTGAGGAGGAAAATGAAAGTGATTTTGAAGAAGAGGACAAAGATTTTGTAGGTGTTCCAGGACCTGGAAAGAACTTGACCATTTCAAAGCTATCTACGTCACTCAAGAATACCAGTTTAGGTGAAAAAAACCAGGAATTCTCCAAGTTTTCTGGAACAAAACCGGAGTATGGTTACTTGACAAATTCATTTTCTGGCCATAGGAGCGCAAATGAGCAGCTTCCAGCAAGCGTGAGCTTTGTGAAGCTGTCAGACATGATTGATGAAGAATGGACAATGTTTCGAGAGAAGTTCCAGGAGCTGCTGTATCCAGCATTTGCCAAGCGCAAGTCTGTAACACTTGGACAGAGGCAGAGACAGAGGCTTGGGACTTCTTGCCAGTTTTGAGATAGAGCTGATACCATCTCTAGTTATGAGCAATCATCGAGGTTTGAAGAATAAGATTGCAGGCTAGTTGGAGTGATGCTTTGTTAGGATTAGGTTGAATCAACGGTTTCTCTCGGTGGAAGTTGTTGAAGCAGTGGAGTAGAATTTCAGTACTGTAAATATTCTTTGGAGGCTGCTGGGTGAAAGGCCGACGGGGATTGTTTATGTTTTCTTTTTTCCTTGGACATTTTTCCTTTTAACATGACTCCTTTGGGGACTTGTTAGATAAATAATTTGTAGAATTAATCTGAAAAAGGAAAAAACATGGTTTTGTGAATATTAAGGAGCACCTGTTTCCTATCTATTTATTTATTTGGCTTTTTCTTTAGTTTGAGCAGTGTCCATTTTTTGTTCCTTTTGGTGCTTGAGCAGTGGTTTATATGTAGATTTGTGATTGTTTCTCACTGTTCTAGGGTTATATTTTGCAGTAGTATGTTTTGCAGCTTCAGTTTCATTTCCCCGATGTTGGTTTTGGTGGGTCAAGCAAAAGTGCTTTAAATAGTTTTCAGCTTAGTGTGCTATACATGCTTTAATCTTCTGATTATAATCGCTTTTTGTTTTCACAGAAATTAGATCCAATTTTGATGAACAAAGAATTCTAATCATGATGCCAAAGAATGCATCTTGACGATTAGCGTATCTAGCTGGTTGCCAAATGACAAAAGTGGGATAGGACGTGTACTCGTTTTTGTGTAAATGACAAGTGACAATGGAAAAAGAATAAAATGTACGTCGTGTATTAATATGTGGTACACTAGAATTAATAATTTACTACCATGTGATGATAGTGTATCATATTTTGTATTATTTGACGATGTGTGATTAATTCTAGTGTACCACGTGGTGCGTCACATGACGTGCGTAATACACGTAATACTCACGAGTGAGTATTGCGTGCGTCACGCGCGCCACGTGGCGTGTCATGTGGTGCATTAGAATCAATCACACATCACCAAATAATACAAGGTATGACTCACCATTATCACATAACGATAAATTATTAATTCTAATATACCACGTAATAATGCACGTGGTGTATTTTATACTTTTCCTAATACTCACTCGTGACAATGTGACTAGAAAGATGCATGTACTCTAAAATGTTTTGCTTCTCAACTTGCCTCGTGTCCTTTTTTCATGCATTGTAGTAACACTAACTCTAATCTCAGTTGTGTAGGTCCGGCATTTTAATCTGAGCTCTGTCACTATTAACACTAATTTAACCTGAATGTACTTCGATCTTGGATTGAAGAGAAGAAAACCAAAGAAACTCTAACAAGAGGACTGAAATGGCATGCAGAATTTTGTTCTCTAGTTGTCTGATCATATTCAATTAAAAAAAATTACTGAAAAGTTTGAATCCATTTAACAGTGAGATCACAATACAGAGAGAGAGAGAGAGAGAGAGAGAGAGAGAGAGAGTATGTAAGCACTGTATTTTTTGTTACCCACAAAATATATATTAAATACTTTCAATCCACATCATGAATTAGCGATATTTTGCATTTGTGATGTGCTTTCTGTTTCAAACAGCTAGTCATCATTTCTGACCTATTATTTAATCCATTAATAATACAAAATTAGTGATTGTCTACTCTTTCTTTTTCGCTGTTGGGTATAGTTGAAAAGGAAATGTGTGTCATGGCAAAACGTAACAGTATGGTTTAAAATCTCTTTTGAATTTCTCTTGTCCTGTTTGATGGATTTTAGTCTTGAATGTGCAAAAAAAACTCTTAACAGACCCTTACCTTCACACGATAAGGTCCCACCGATCATATTCAGCTTAATTTGGCCCTTCAGTGAATTTGCCTCGCCAGCCCTTTTCCTCTACTAGTTGTAGCATAAATGTTTGTCATAACAAAATCCCAATACAGTATTAAGCTTTACTTTTCAGTCAAAAAAGGGAACTTAGTACATTTTACAAAGGCACAAACATTTATTTAGCAATTGGTAGTCCGTCTTAAATACGTATTCTATTGTATACACTCTTTAGCTAAGTAGTTTTCGAGAGAGAGCGAAAATTGTTCCTTGCAATGTCAATTGTTGCAAAAACTTCTGACAAATCTTCAAATTTTGAGTGATTAGGATGAAAAATACGATATAGGATCAAAAGCAAGTTGGATTAAGTACATAAAAGGATTTCAGAGAAATTAATCGACGATTAGGTGCTTTAATCTACTATTTGTCTATCCATATTTCACATATTCTTTAGCAGAAAGCAGCTAAAATATTATTGGCATGGGACCTAAGCCAGATTACACCATTAAATTAAAGTTAGTAGTACTTACAAAGTTACATGGCACCTGCAAGAAGTGGTCATAGCATTATTGTAATAGCAATTAGTTTAAATATATTATATAGCTTAGTGTGTGGCAATCATGATTAGAAATTTAATTACTAAATTGCAGAACAAGGATACATAACAAAATGTTGGCTAATCCAACGGAGTAAAAAGAGAGATTCCTAGCTAGTAGGAGATAGTTGTAAAGGTTGTCAATATGGTAGTAAGCTTATCTTTTTATTGGTAACTGAGGACTGCATTTAACGTATACATCAAAGTAAGTTCTGAAAGGGGATAAGCATAAAGCATATCAGGTTGGTGGAAGTCTTCATCAGCAGTCGTTGTCAAGAAAACAATGTCTCCTCATCTATGAGAGAATACAGAGACGCACAATTTTGACTAGAAATAGCACAAGGGGCATTTTAAAACGTAACAGATTGGCCTTGCTTTGTTTTTTAATTGCCACTTGTTTCTGACGTGGGTTCCTGTGGGCGATATATTCATGGCTTGAAGTTCAAGTTATAAGGATAGAGTAACAAGATAAACAGGAGTGGGACTGAGAGTTGTCTAATTGTTTCTCCTCTAGTTGAGGGCAATTTTAGATTATAAAAGAACTGAATTATCTACGAACCAATCATCTATAACTCCCCCTGAGAGGAAAAATTACTTCTTGAACTCAAATGCATGTGATGAATAACCTTATTTTTGAGATACTTAGTTGTGTAACTTGATTACCAATGTTCCCTACTAGGACAGTTGGGATGACTTGCTTGCTTTCCAGTTATTTTATTTTATTTTATTTTTAAAGTTTGGTTAACGAGTATTTCTTGACTCAGAATAACCAAAAAAGTAACCCTTCTTGATCCTGGCAGAATAAAGTGTCACAAGACAAATGAAGGTACAGATGCAGAGGATATAAGTAAGAAGGGTTACAACTTGCAGCATGAAAGTGATAGCAAGAAATTATTACACGGTACAAAGGAAGATAATGTGGAGACAAAAAGAGAGAGGATGTCCCACGGTAGCTGGAGTTGATAATTTCTTTTGTTCCCCAATACATTTGTCAAAGTCATCCATGATAAGTACTCAGTGTGGCATGAGGCAATGAATTAAAGAAACAAGATCGTAATCTTACTAGTTTTATTATTCTAACACTTCATTTCAACTTTGGCTTAGAAAGCAAAAGATCAAAACTCCACTAACTAGTTTAAATAGACGTAACAGGCTCATGAGGTTGCATCTTGCTATAGTGATTTCATGGATAAAAAGTGGTATTTCTTCCTAACATTCTTGGCAGAATTGATCTACCATTTGATTTCCACAAGAATTGAACATTGGAAATTTGGATTATTGACTCATCACTGAAACTAGAATTGTTCAGTTTGCTTGATATTAGGCTATATGTGTCATCTAGATCATTCCTTGCAGTCAATCTCAGCAGTCCTGGACCAAGAGTCCGACCCACCCCTAAAAAGTATGCTCTTAATCATTTATGGAGGATCTTTAATTCCTTTGGCAAATGCCACCACCTCCTTGTGCTCTCGTGCATTGCTCGTTACAGCATCCTTCTAGATTTGTCATCTGATGGCTCTGAAAACTCAGCATATATAGGGGCCATTGGTTATCCTGATAGAGATGATTCAGCCGACTAATGAAGCTAATGAGCTGACAGGGGCCTAACTTCATAATATTTGCGGCCTCACCCAAAATTCTCAACCTACTGAGATAAGCCTTGTAAGAGGACTATGAGGAACATTTTAATTTCTAAGGGGTGATTACTAATTAACAACTTAATCGAAAAATTCTTTTATAGACTACGTCTATTTGAGTGATTGTAGATTCTAAGGTAAAAAATTTGTCTCTTTTCGCTATTCACTGAGAAGATTTTAACTTGTCACGTAACCTATTTTAACTCAAAAATTTTGGGCTATCTTTGGGAGGAAGGAAATGGAAGGAAAAGAAAGGAAGAGAAAAGAATTTTAAAAATTTTCTTTGTTTGGGAGTTAGAAGGGAAAAGAAAATAAAATAATTTTCTCTGTTTGGGAGTAAAAATAGGAAAAAAAGAAGAAGAAAGGAAATGAAAAAAAAAGATCTTCTTTTTTGCTCTAAAAATTTTCTTCCCAAATTTGGGAGGAAATGGAAGGAAAGGAAAAGAATATTTTCCTTCCCTTCTTTTCTCTTCTTTCCTCTTCTTTCTCTTCTTTTCTTTTCTATCTCTGACTCCCAAACTTAGCCTTGGTGGAGATCATGCTTGTATGTGTTGCTGTAGATCCTAAAATAAGAGATAGTATGACTTCTTTGATGATGACGAATTTCAGCTCAAATGAACAGAAAATGAATATCTGGTTATGGATCCGTTTGTAAACTACATTTTTTAGTCTGACAGAATACATAGAAAACAAGAATAATGAAAGCCCAACTAAAAATCCAACCCAAACTTTGTAGAACCGTACCGGGCCTGCTAGCTAGCCAATTTGGAAAACAAACAAGAACGGTAGAATGTATCATTGTCTCAAACCCGAGGGAAGGGAAAAAAGAGAAGACACATTTGATTGTCCTAGAAAAGAGAAAAAGAGGGAGAGAGGAGGAGGGAGGGGCTCAGAGAGGGGAAAGAGGG
This sequence comes from Mitragyna speciosa, assembly GCA_024721245.1. Classification (NCBI taxonomy): domain Eukaryota; kingdom Viridiplantae; phylum Streptophyta; class Magnoliopsida; order Gentianales; family Rubiaceae; genus Mitragyna; species Mitragyna speciosa. The sequence continues at coordinate 3,765 of JAMWEH010001300.1, read as the reverse complement.
GGGAAAGGAGAGAGGGAAGGAGGGGGAGAAAAGGGGGGGGGGGGGGGGGGGGAGGGGGAACATTTCTGATAATAAACCTTAGAAATTCTGAAAAAGGGAGGACACATTACTATTTTAGTCATTCAAGGAAGTTCATAACCAAGATTATCAGTGTTCGATGTGTTATAGTTATAAATTGAAAGAAATAACTAATACAACTAGAAAGCCATTGCTTGTATGCATACAATGAAGATTAAAAGAATAACAATAATTTAGTTTTCGTTGTCACTTATTAAACATGCCTCCAAGGTCTTTCTGCAAGGTTTACACATTCACTGTATCGAAAACAATCAACAAGATGATCAATTGTCAATCCAGCAGCTTGCATGAATGAATGCACAATCACTGGTCCTACAAATCGAAATCCACGTTTTAGCAAGTCCTTGCTTATGGCCTCAGCTTTTGGACTCCTCAATGGAACATTCCTGGGGTACTTGTATCTGTTGATTATTGGCTTGTAACTTACATAGTTCCACATGTAGCTGCTGAAAGATCCAAATTCTTTCACAATCTGCAAATGCTCATTTACAAAAGTACAGAAATAAGCAAAACCATTTTCATCAGCAGTACAAAACTCAAATGCAATACGATATTAAAAAGATAAACTCAAATTGTTCTTGAATCTTGAACCTAATCTTTTTTATTTCTTCCATTTTTTTATAATTATAATTGGTGAGTTTGATTGATGGTACACACACACACACACACATACATACATATACAGGTCTTACTTTCAGTATGCATTTGGCATTATCGACTATGCACCTAACTCTGCACTCTGCTAACATTAATGCTTTATCAGCCACTATGTCCATAATCTCTTTCTCCTCCATTTTGGCCACGTTGTTCGCATCAAATCCGGCAAAAGCTTCCCTATAAATATAACCCACTCTCATTAGTAAGAAAGTAAAGATGAAAGAAAGAAAATTAATTGAATTTCTCGTTGTCATGGTGAAAAAGGGATTGAGGACCTAAACAAAATGGTTGTTCCCGCTTGAATAGACACTAATTGAACGAGTGCACACTTGATTTCAAGCCGTATATACACATTACATTTTCAAATTTATGATCAATTTTGACAATCGAAATCTTAATTATGTTTTTACCTGAATAATTCTCTCCTCCTTAATATTTCTGTCCAATTGAAATCCATCAGCATCCCAGATAAGGCCAGCAACTCGAACAGTTGACTGTTCAATTAGTTCAACAAGAATTTTTCAATCCCAGAATCAGCCATCATAAATTAACATTTACAATAGTATCAACAAAAACTCTGCTTACTGGTCATCATAGACTGGAACTCCCCAGCATTCATCATGAAATTGTACGTAAATATTATCTGCAGGAGTCAATAAAAGGTTACTGATAGTCACATGCTTGCTAAGCAGCAAGGTGGTTGTAACAACCATGTAATAACATATACTGCTTGAACCTGTCGACTGGCATTATTATTCATATATTTATTTACTCAAGCACTCGGTCCCTAATCAAGAAATGGAAAGATTCTACCAAAAACTTATCAGCAAGGTATCTTATAGGTATTTAGCAATGATTGATATATTGTCTCGTTTTGGATAACAATTATTATTTCTGTAATTCAAATGTCATCAGTTAGGTAAGCACCGAATTGATTCCTGGTCCTGTTCAGTGACTGCAGTCGACCTTGCAATAGTAATTAGCCATAGCTATATGTTAATTTTAGTGATTGATTATTTGGTTTTTGGATTTGAATTAGATGCAACCATAGCAGTCAACACGTATATAATGCACGTGAATAATCATATATTTAATTGATAACATACGAAATCGAGATTTTTTTTTTTGTAATTACTCCACCTAAATTTTGAGATAATTTTTTGTTATCATAGTTATGAAAAAAATAATTTTTTTGTAAAATTTGATTTCACGAAAACATGTTATATTTTAGTAATTTTCATTACCGCATAATTTTTCTAAATTTTGTAAGTTTAACTCTATTTTTAAGAACTTCTACATTAGTATCTTTTGTTCTCAATTGAAGGTGGGAGGAGTCTTTCCAAATATAATGTTGTGTAATTTTTCGTGACTATGTGAAGTAACATACCTATCTTCTCATTTACTTGCCGAACCCTTTATAGCTAGTAACTTGCCAATAAAGGAATGTAACAATACAAATAGTTTAGAGAAATGAGAAATAACAAGTAAATTTTGCATTGCATCAAATGATGCCTTACCACTGTTTTTCGTAATCCAATTGCACCTCCTAAACCCTTCCTCACTAGGATCTTTACTGGCCGGTTCACTAGGATTCATAATCGGTTTTTGGACAGTTTTGGCGGCTGGGACCTCTCTTCCCTCAGGCGATGAAATAAGACGAAGGGCTAATGCAATCTTCTGATCCAACTGAGATGAAGAATCCGTGAGGGAAGAATCAATCGAGTTTTGTGACAAGGATAATGATAGAGACGAAAGTGAAAGAGATGAGCTAGTCTTGTATAGCCCGATAGGGTACACTTTCTTCATGTGTTTTGATAGAAAGTTAGCTGCACTGTGGTGCTTCTCTTTTTCTTTAGCATTGCTACTTTTGTTGATCTTCTCCAAAGAATATCGTTTTGTGTTTTGCTTGGACATCTTGGAGAAGAAATGAAGAAATGAAAGAGGCACTGTGTGCTTGGAATTTGGTAGAAAATGTAGATGGTTAGGCAATATATATTCAGAACAGGACTAGAGAAAAATAAATAGAAAAGGTGTATGGTTGGTGCTAGGTGAATTTCACTACGAGGTGCTGCTTTTACTTCTTAATTCCAAAGCAAAACCAATAAAACTACATTGGATTTGTAAAATATTGATTGAAAGTGACACTTCAATTTGAAAAGTTTTTCAATAAAACTATCCATATATTGACCAAGAAAAGAAGGATCAAGCTTCCTACAAGAATAACATATGTTGTTCTTGAGTGACATACGTGTTTTAGGTTTTGAAACAATTATTAAGCAACATATATAGTATGATTTACAAGATATATGCCAAGCGATGGCATTAACTAATGCAATGTTGGTTCAAAACTAATGCAATGTTATAGCTCATAGCTGGACTTCAAAGGATAGAGAGAGTCAACTAGATGACAATTGATTTGGATTAAGGTAAGGAATCTTGCTGAGGAAACAAAATTATTGCATTAGATTAATTTGGACAAATGATTGAGAACATGATTAGATTATTACTACTATTTACTAGTATATTATTTTTACTTGGGTGAGTCACACCAGAGGGCCTTTCTCTAGAGGAATACTAAACATTCAACTTGCAGAATTCCAATCTTGGCATATTAAGTTTTAGTACTTGAAGTGGTAAAACTTGTTCTCCAAGAAAAAAGAAATTAAAAAGAGGAAACATAGTACACAGGTATTGAAACCTTTTCATATTTCCCGCCAAAAGATTGAAAAAGTATAATTTATGAATTTTGGTTGAATATGTATGTCTCAGATCTAAAAGAACAAACTATAGATTACCACTATCTTAATTGAATTCCCCCAAATCTGTCATAGGTGCATAGGTTCATCTCTTCAACTCTTTTTGATCTTATGCAAAGCTTGTGAAATGTCTTTGATAGTATGACCTATTACCTAAAATAAAGAGGGCAGGCTGCTATCAGTGGTATTAAATCCAGAGCTATACAGGATGAGTTGAGTTATTTTCAATCTTTATTTCTTCAAATTCTTTTCAATGGGCTTTGTAAATTATAAA
>JAMWEH010000586.1:0-30602 GCA_024721245.1 Mitragyna speciosa | reverse complement strand
AAAACAAGTCAAGCACTAATCTAAATGGTGATATGGATGAACCGTATGATATAATATGCCCCATCCACCTCCCTTTGCAATGCTTACAGGGGTATAAGAAATAGAAGACTCAAAGCTTACAAAAAAAAACAGAAGCCAAAGCGATCCAATCTGCCTAGCAGCTCAGTCGGCCCATCTCCCATTATGTACCCATTGCAAGACACATTTTAAACTGCATACATCAACAAAGTCACCAAACCAAATAAACCTAATCCTGAGCATCAACCAAAACAGAGCAAATAACTGCCTTAGAAAATACCAGTAAAATGGAGAAATTTTAACACCTCATGAGAGAACAACAAATGCTATGAAAGTATCATACTAGAACCAAAGAAAAACCAAATTATGAAACACATGAAAGTATAATACTAGAACCAAAAGAAAAAAACACACGAATACTATAAACAACAAATGCTATAAAAGTATAATACAAGAACCAAAAGAAAAACCAAGTTATGAAGCACATGAATACTATGAAGAGAAGTGAAGGATTCATTGACTTTTCGGCATCACAGATGAGTGATATCCACTGCAAAGTCTACAATCCCTAATGAATAAAAAAGTTTGATATGAAAATAAACTATAAAGTACATAAGACGGAGATGGAACATGTAGAAAGAAAAGAAGCAGAGCATGTAGAAAAGATAAAAACTGTATAAGAGCCGGAGCCTTTTTGTTGTTAAGGAAAACACAATTCTTGAATCCAAGCAGCTATGTAAGGTGGAACCCTGACATGAACGGTAAATGGGTACATTAAAAATGCCTCCCACATAATTAATTAACAAAGGCAAAAAATATACAAGGACAAAGAGGACTCCTCCAAAAAAAATGTTGACCGCTTAGATGCAACAAGACACTTTTTGAAACCAAGATCCTAGCAAAGAGGACGCAGTGGTTGCCAATGTACTTAAAAAAGCTAGACCAATTCAAGTTAGGGAAAAACTCTTACAAGTCAGCTGCAAGCTCCACCAACCCATAACAGAACTAACCAAAATTTCTTGAACTCATATCCCTAAAACATTGACAGAAACATAAAAAATAAGAGCTGAATTTTATCCAAGCATCCAGAATAAAACAAGCAAGGGAGAAAAGGCCCTATAGGCCACAAAAGGTGAACCATGAATGATCCCACTCACCACCCTTTAGACTCTTGTCAGTATACCCAAAATGTGTACCCTAAAATCAAGGAATGAAAAGGTCCAGGAAGAGGGGGTAACAAATCAAAGACCTTACTTATCACTCCGACAAATGGCCTAATTATCAAGAGAGACCAAATCTTGCACAAAGAAACCATCCATATGTCTTAGTTGATCAGCACCCTACGAATTTAAGTTTGTGATTCTGCAATAAATGTATTACTTCAGACTTGAGAAGTATATAAATGAATTTTTTAAAACTAAAATTCTTAGTGAAAATATTTCTTACAAAATATAGCTCCGTATAGGAAAACCTTTGTGGACTCTCATTGAGACGAATAGCATTTTCGGTCTTCTACAATTAAATCATTATATATCTGTAAGCCTGAAAAAGATTTCATCAACTTATATCAATCATAAGATAATAAATTTTATCAGCATACAACAATCACGATATATATTTTATAACATAAAGCAATTAAGGGAAAAAATCAAACGCAGATAAATGAGCCTGGCCAGTTGCATGAGAGACAATTGTCGACTCCACCCCTAACATAAAGAGGAGAATAATCAAATGTCCCTCAAAACCGTATCAGGGAAAAAATAAAAAAATAAAAATAAAAACAATAGAACAAGACAGAAAGAACTCCTCCAAAACCATGTATTCAGCAAATAAGCAACCGAGCCCAGTCATTGATACCAAGATCCTAAGAAAATGACGAGACGTTAGCCATGGCCCTAAACGAAACGTCCAATTTCCAAGCAATTGAAAAAGCGCAAATAGGGAAGAAGTAAATACCCCCGTTGAGATAAGGCACAAACAAATGCTAAGATTCTTCTGCTCTTTGAATCCAGTCCATATCTCCTAAAAGAATAAGGCAGAGCCATGATCAAACTATTCTAGACATTGACAATTGTTGTTGACGCAAAACAAGCAGGACAAAGAAAACTCCTCCAATATACTCCAGAGCAAAATTAACTCAATTAGCTCGTTAGATGCTAAATCACCCACATAATCACCAACCAACCAATCAACCAAAGTTCCTGAACCAACAGGGAGCCGGGTAGGATGACCCATAAATAGAAATTTTATTTCAAGCAAATAGAACAAAACAAGTAGTCAAGAGATTATATCACGAGACGCCGGGAATCATGGAGGAAATCGCAAAATCGTACTCCTCTTTGTCCACACGCCCAAAATCAGCGGTACAAGCCTACAAACAACAAATGGAAACAAACAGAAATCCAGACAATAGCTGACAACCATAACTTCCCCGACAAACATCAAATTCGAATTAACACCATCTGTAAATTGATCTAATCATCAAAAGTAGATGATATCGAAAACCATCGAAACAATCACAAAACCTCGAAACCACAAACAGCAATCCAGAGAGATATACCGTAGAACCTAAACAAATCATAATTGATCGGACAGCTATCAGCAAATTTTAATTAACCGAAACGAAGAATCTTCATCTCCAGAAGCAATTCACCAGAGATATTAATCAACAAAACCAAACCCTGGAACCGCCGTTGAACTGGGGCACATAGCACATGAACCGGTAACGAATTTTGGATCCCTGATGTTGGATTTTATAGGGGCTTGGTTGGAGAATGGACGATTGCGATTGAGCGGTTAAGTTTCATCTGGGCGCTCATAAGGAGTTCTTATCCTTGATGGTTTTAGTAACGATGCTTTTTTCACGCGGCTTGTCCAGCTTCCCGTAGGAAGGAAGCCAACAAAACAAAGCGTGTGATCTACGCCTGCCTACCGTTGTAGATATCGACGGCTGATGTGGTTGTCAAATTAAGGTCGGTGGTGCAGATTTTTTATTCGATTTTGGCCTAGCAGTGCCCGGTCAATCACTGGGGGGTTCTCGACTTTTCTCGGTAGTAGCTTTTTTTTCTTTTTTCCCTTAATTCATGTTGTGGGCTCTGGCAGATGTAAGATGACGTATGGGCTCTAAGGCATATATTGGATGAAATTTGACTCCGTTTGTTGGATTTTGTTTTCCAAAAACATGCTTTTGAAAAATTTTAAACACATTTTTAATTAACTTTTTACCTTACAAACATATTTATTAAAAATATTTAAAATTCCTGTAGTAATATTTTTTAAGAATAATGTAAAAAAACTTTTCAAACGGAACATTTTTAGAAAAACTCAAGTCCGCTTCTCACTGTATCTTTGTTGGTGTTGAATTTGGATTCTCAATACAATGGGCCAACATAAGCTCTCCCTGCGCATCAACATGTCCTTGGTATGAGTCAATCTTGGTCATACAAATGTGACTTATTAATGACATAAAAATGAAATAGCACCAATTGATTAAATCACAAACAATTTTATTGAAAGTTAATTACACTATCCCCATAAACTTGGAGGCCAATAACACTTTGTCTTCTGAACTTGGAGTACATACACTTTACCCCCTCTAAGAAAAAGCAAAAAGTTAAAGACCCTTGTATCTGTTAGGCGATAAAGCGATAATACTATCTATGAATAATAACTTATGGACAATAGTGCCCATTGGGCCCTTTAGGCTAAAATGTCCATGTGATGTAGGGGAAAAGAGGAATTAAAACCTCAAAAATATAAAAATGAGTGCAGCAACTAAAATGTGGGGGAAAAAATCTCAAATCGTGCAAGGGTTTCGTGCCTACCTTTATGTCCGCTAATCAGCTTCAATTAACCATGAAAACTGAGAAGAAATAGGAGGATTTGTGGTGAATCCAACTCAATCACAGGTGAGTAGATGCAGAAAGACTTTGGACTTCAGTGTTAATTTCTTATTTTGATTTGCATCTTTTTTCAATTTTCGATGTGGTTTGACGAAGTTAAGACTAATGCATTTGGTTTATATGATCTCTTGGTAAATCATAGTCTTCTGTGGTTGCTTTTTTTTTTTTTATCAAAAGGTCGGGAGATTTCATTGGTATGTATTTAATTACAGCATGTACAAAAAGGGCAACTTGCCTTACAAATCGTGTGTAAATTCATTAATCCACATTGGGAAATTTCCTTCCCAAACTATAGCTTTCTTAAGACTTGTAGCAAATTTTGCTATTCTATTAATCAAACTACTATCTTCCTTGCTAATGTTGTCAAAAGAACGAAACAGAAAGATGGCGCTTAGGAATCTGATGTTCTCCAGGATCATTGCGCAGACAGCATCATTTGGTTCCCTGTTATACAATTTTTGCATCATCACTTTGTTATTAGCTTGGATTGCAATCTCTTGCCATTCCATTTGTATTGAGAACAACAAAGCAAGCTTTATTGCATTTGCCTCTTCTAGCTCTGTTTCTGCTCCTCTTTCCTCAGCTGCTGCCCAAACATACTTTAATGTGCCATTTTGATTCCAAACCACAAACTGCCTCTGATCCCTCAAAAAGTTTCAACTTTTATTATGTTGTTTAAGCTGAGCTCTTAGTTTATGTGAAAATGACAACTGTGTTTTGTTTTTGAAGACTATTAGCAGCTTAATATGAGTTTTGTAATCTTTTAAATGTTTGCTATGCTATTAGACTTGCTAGTTTTTCCCTCTATTTTTCTTCGCTATGCATATGTTTTGTCCCCATTTATTTGTCATTTGATGTACCTATTTGCAATATTTTATGCTAGGATCTTACTTTTATTATGCATGTTTTGTTATGTAATACAACCGCACATGTTATTGTACAACAGTTAGAAACCTTTAACTTTGAATAATATATGAACTACATAATAGTGATGCATTGCTTCAAGAAGTGTACGCTTTGCTTTTGCGAAAGACCCTACTTTGCCGTTATCTTAATGAAATAAATGTTACAAGGATTAATTTTTCCTAGCTAAAATAAAAAAGATCAATTACTCTTTAATTTGTGAAACAAGAGAATACCGTTTATTTGTACATCAAATACCAAATTTATTGTTGAATTATTGACATCTATCATAGGGAAACAAAAAAGCTTGGATTTGGTTTTTTAAGGAAATGAAATTCTTGAAAATTTGGTAATGAAGGTGGTTGAATTGTTTGATCCTTGTAGTCTTGCTACTTTAGGCACACTTGCTCATTTAGGTTTTGGTTAATATCACATTGTCTTGGTTTTTTGTTTTTTTCTTTTGTTTTACCTCTCAGACTTTGGTTGAACGCGAACCTTCCCATAGTTTCATAATCTTTTGGAACTTTCTTACAACTTTTGCGTCATTTGGTTTCATCCTTGTGCTGGACAAATGAAAAATTAGCCCATGATTTCTTATTAATGTGACTTAATTGACAAGTTTCATTTTATATTGATATTAATAACCCAATACAATCTTGACATTGTTTTTGAAGTGTAGCATGTCTACTTCTTTAAGTACTTTTTTGACATTGTATTATTTGTTTATGTGAAAATGACAGCCATGTTTTATTTGAAAATGTGGTGCAATGGTCATTTTCAAGACAAACTACAAATAGTATTCTTTAAGGATATTGATCCAAATTTTATGTCGTACATTGAACTTGAAGAAGTGTTGAAACTTTTTCCTATAAACATGACTATTAGGTATAAACTTTCAAATTGCTAGTTTAGATTTGTTAGCAAAGATGAAGATGTACTTGAGACGTTTGGGTTTTTTAGAGCTGAACATTATATAGAAATATATGTTGGTGTTATAATTTCGGATAGACCTTTATCGAACTTTTGGCAATTAGGTGATGATGAGGTTGATTTATTTGTGGGTAATGTAGAAGATAATATAGGAATTGAAAAGCGTAATAAATAAATGCAGAAGACAAGGAAAAATAGTGATGCAAAGGTGCAAAGTAATAATATAGTAGGTTCTCGTAATGATAAGCAAGCTGAAAATTACATACATACTCTTAGCGATGATTCATATTCTACTTATAGTGGTAGAAGTGGTGGATCCATTGATGATGGCTCTGATATAGAGTTCCTTTTTTTTTTTTTTATGCTGACATAATTAATGATGCACGTGATCCTCTAAGAGATGATGAACTTGTGGCTGACCATGCACCCATAATTGACCTTGGGGAATATGTTGGATAAGCTAGACTAATTTCAGAGGTTTATGTAGCCTTCCCTGCTATTAGAAGTGAAAAAAAAAATTCAAGAAGTTGACTAATTGAAGTGACAATGAAATTCTAGAAGTGGCACATAATTCATCTGATGAGGAAAATGAAAAGGAGTTTTTTGAATTTAATGATGATAAAGACATGGAAATCCTAAATTATTTGTGGGGTTAATAGTTTCAACAGTAGAGGTGTATAGAAAGTTGTGAAAATGTATTCTATAAAGAAAGGTTTTATTTAGACTATGGCTGGAGAATTTATGCAAGTAGCTATAGAGGAACATCAATTATTCAAGTTAAGACAATTCAAGCGTCGTAGATGTCCTTGGTTCGTCAAAAACAAAAGTACAAACTCCAGGTGATTGGCAAACAAATTCTTATCAAAATTAGTTGATAATCAAGATTAGGAATCAAGGTCTTTTAGGAAAGCTGTTAGGAAGAAGTACAGGTTACATGTGGAAAAATGTAGGCTTATAGAGCAAAAAGAATTGCTTTGAAAACAATTCAAGTTGAACATAAAGATCAATATATGACATTGAGGGACTACTGTGCTACAATTATTGACAGAAATCCATGTTCTGTGGCAATATTGAGAATTGAACCAATGGGTACCAATAGGAATCTAACTTTTACGAGAATATTTGTTATGTTTAGTACTCAAAGTCAGAGATTTATACGAGGATGTAGACCTGTTATAGGTCTTCATGCATGTCATTTGAAGGGTGTTTTTAGAGGACATTTGATGCATGTTGTTAGTAGTGATGCAAATAATCTGATGTATCCCTTAGTAATGGCTTGTGTAGATACTGAATGCAAGGATAGTTGGTCCTGATTTCTTGATACTTGGACGACCCATATTAGAAGTCCAAGTCACATGGGAAAGATATTTATTTCTGACAAGCAAAAGGTAAAAATTTTTGCTTGCTTTTTTTAAATATTTAATTGTGCAGAAATTTTATTTAGTTATATTGATTTTTTTATTATTTTTCTTGACAGGGACTTGTTGTAATATTTGAGGAATTTTTTCCTAATATTGAACATAGTTTCTATGTTAGGCATTTATGTGTCAATTTAAACTTAAAGTCCAATGATGAGGTGCCCAATGAGAGAGGAAGATGAATGAGCTAAAGCCAATCAGGAAGCACACAAGTGATTGAGCGCAATTCCACCAAAATTTTGGACTAGATACCTCTTTAGTCCAAGAGAAAAATATGACTTGCTAAGCAACAACATAAGTGAAAGTTTCAACCAGTGTATTGGCATGGCAAGAGAGCAACCAATATTGACCATGCTTGAGGATATTAAGGAGATGATAATGTGTAGATATCAAGAAAAAAAAAAGAATGAATTGCAAAAGTTAAAAGTGATATTTGCCCGAGAATCCATGGCAAGTTAGAAAAGAAAAAAGCTAAGTCAATAGACTTTAAGCCCATATATGCATCAGATGGTGTGTTTGAAGTACAACAGTTCAATATGTTGTAGATTTAAACAACAAAACTTACAGTTATGGGGAATAGGATATGATTGGAATACCTTGTACGCACACATGTTCAGCATGCATGCATGGTAACAAGGATCCTCCTGATTATATGCAAGCATGTTACAGCATTCAGAGCTACACCAAGGCATATTAGCATGTTATCATGCCAATTCCATACCAGCTTTAATGGGTTGAGGAAAAATGTGACAAGACAGATCTCCTTCTGTTAAGAAGAATACCTAGCAGGCCTAAAAAGGTTAGAAAAAAGGGCCTTGATGAAGACTAGAACCAAAAAGCTTGTTGTTGAGTAACTAAAAGAGACATTTAGCACATTGTAGTAAATAAAAACAAAGTGGATACTGTGACAGCTGTAGACACTAAATTTTAACACACCATTTATTTTCAAATATTTGAGGGACCTTTTTCCCTACTATTTGGAGTCAAATTCTGATTTTTGAGTAAAAATGATACTATTTGGAGTCAAATCCTGATTTTTGAGTAAAAATGATACTATTTGGAGTCAAATCTTGATTTTTGAGTAAAAATGAAGAAGTCAGTCATTTTGGAGGGCAGAATAGTAATTTTTTAATTGTAAATATTTTTTTCATTAATTTTGGAGGGGTTTAAATTCATTTTTTATACTTTTATACACATTATTAAATTTTGTGATTTTTTCAAATTCAGATGGTATTTTTATGTATTTTTGCTAACACAGGGACAAAATGGTAATTTTGCACCGCGAATACCACTTTCGTCCATTTTTGTGTACCAAATTTGTTTTTTAAATTTTCAAACATGTTTCTAAATTTTCTTAACTTTTTTCGGGGTGAATTTCTATTAACAAATTTATTATTTACATTTTTCTTAATTTTTTCTATTTTTTGTGAGAGAATATAAATTTTGATATTTTTTAAGGGCAAGGTTGTAATTTTTGTAGTCAATGGCGTTTTGATCTTTTAACCATTTCTTGGAGGTTAAGACTTGTGCACTATAAATACCCCACTTGGGGATTTTAGAAAAAGGGGAAGAAAATAAAAAGTCTAGAGATAGTTTTTTTAGTTTTTTGAGTTTTTAGGTTTTTTATTTCACCAAGAACACCAAGAACACACACTAGTGTATATTCAAATTTTCACCTAGAACACCTAGAACACACACTAGTACATCTTCAAATTTTCACCTAAAACACCTAGAACACACACCTGCACTTTCTCTCTCACACACTACACACACTTGTTAGTGTATGCCCTAAAACCAAGTTAGTTTTTGGGATTTTTATTACGCTTATTTCGTGTTATACTTATATATGTGGCATTTTCTTTGTCATTTAATACTTGTTATTAATATTACTTGTTTATTTGATAAAGTCCATAGAATATTAACTGTGTATAAGAGATTGTAAGAGTTACAACGATGAGACTCTTATTACACATTAAGTTATATTCTTAAATATCCCTAGTCGTAGTATTAATGAGATTGGACACATTAATATGGGAAGACTAGCACATACTTTGCCTCTACTTATGGTAAGTAGTAGTTGATCTCGTCAACTATGGCGTGTGACACCTAAGCTGGTATGTGGATGCTTGTTAGAGAACAAATTCATTGGATTGATCCGCCAAGAGTTGCTATTCATAGTGCTAATGAATTATACTCTTAATGGCAATGGTGTAAGTGATCCTTAGACTTGAGATTACCATGGTATCTTGAGTGTGGATTGCTATGCTTTGACTCTATTGCTCGGTGCTCGTAAAAGAGTAGCCCATACGGTAGAGATTGGGTATAGTATGAAGCATGGAAGGATAGTGAGTAATCGGTATAGGATTCACCACTCCTTATTATAGGAGAGTATATCCCGGATTGGCCACTTGTTGAAATATGACTTAAAGAATCTTTTGCGCAAAAGTGAAAGTATGACTTGAAAGAGTTTCAAGGTTATACTTTTATGGAAAGTTATATTTCGGGAACAAGAAATCATTAATTAGTCATTTAAAGAGTGCGCACTACACTCTTAGACTAATTGGGATATAGTGTGGTGAAAGGATATTAATTACACGGTAACATTGTCATTGATAGGTGTAGTCTACCATATGACTTTCCTATTCACTTGGGTGGTCATGATGCATTGCTAGACGCCACTCATGATCTATAAGTGCAAATTAATTAATTAGTGAATTAATGATAAATTAAAGTGTTAATTTATCTGGCTCTTAATTAATTAATTGATGAGTTATAATTTGTACTTATTGCCAACGTGAATGGAACCTAATGGGTCACACATAATAAGAACATGGTCTTTGGGTTAAATTGTTATTAAGATAAGTATAAGATACTTATGGGGTTAATTTATGTGATAAATTAACTTAAAGGACTTAATTATAAATATTTTAAATCTTGATGGAAATTAGTTTCCTAAAAGGAATTAAGAAGCTATTTGGTTTCCTTTTGGAATTGGCTTCCTAAAGGAATAGGATTAGCTTAAGGCAAGCTTCCTAAACCTTATTGGTTTCCAATTGCTCTTGTTTCCTTAAAGATTAGGATACTACATCTATAAATAAGTCCATGCCTTGACTCTTGATTATTTGATGAAACATAACACAAAATCTAGAGAGAGAAAAATTGAGAGCATGTGAGGCGTTTCTCTTCCCAAGAAAAACGCCACCTCTCTTCTTCCTAATAGTTAGGGTTTCTTTCTTCTTCTTGTGTTCTTCATGAAATTCAAGGGAGCTAGCACTCAAAAGGCAAGGCAAGCAAGTCCAAAGGTTCCTAAAGATCGTGTTCGTGTGGATACTGTTGGAGGCTCGACACTTGGAGGGCTTTTCATGGTAGATCAACACCTTCATCGAATAGGATCTTGCCCTTTGAAGCATAGAAACCTTCTATGCTTGAGGTATTTGTGCTAAACACCCTTTAATCGTATAGATTACATCAAAGAGATCCATGGCTAAGGTAATAAATTTTTAAATTTTCCGCTGCGTTACTCCCCTTATTACCTTACAGTGGTATCAGAGCCTACTTTGATTATATCTATATGATTTGTGTTTATTTAATTGTCATAAATATGGATGGTTTGTTCTTGATGAAATTTGTCTCAAAATTGTTTTAGAAAAATCAAGAGTTTGATGTTTAAGATAAGTTCTTAATTGTTTAAAAGTGTTTTAAATAATTAAGATGAGTTCTTATGGTTGTATTCAAGGTTTCTAAATTATTTTTACGTGCTAAAAGGGTTTTAACATGTTTTGATTCAAAAGAGTTTTGAAAAAGACCAAAGAATTTCAAAGATCGTATTTTCTGGACACAAACCGCGCGAAAATTCGCGCGCGTTTTTACCCACGGTTAAAAACTCGTATGTTCTGTCAACAAACCGCGGATGAAACCGCGCACGGTTTGTCCCACGGTTTGCTGGCAGAGTTCTAGCGGGATTTTTCCTATTTTTTTTTTGGAAAACGCGAATTTTTGAAATTTTCTCTATAAAAACACTTTTCAATTTTAATTGTTAATATTTGGAAAGTTAAATTTTGGAAACCTACACCTTCTATAACTTTATTTTTGAGACAAATAAATTCAAGAATATTAATCTAATTAAATTAGACCATGTGATTTATGACTAGAATTAAATAAAGTAATTTATTTAATAGTTAAATATTATGATGGCATGGTGGATGATTATGGACTATGATAAATGTGATTGAATGGTTGAAATTTTATTAATTTTGATGGTTGGCTTGTGTTGGTTTTTAAAATAGGGCCTGCGTGTCCTGCCTTCTCTATTATTCTCATGTAATTCTCTTCTCACCTAACTCCCCTCGAATGTAACTCGAGGTTTCTTTGTCAATACATGTAATGTACATTGTGTAGGTTAGAGTTAGGTTTTAATTTTCTAAATTGTTTAGAATAGAATTACATGTGTAATGTACAAAGAAGATGGAGATGGAACCAAGGAGCAACCATGGAGGCTTATCAAGAGTTGAAAACCTCCCAAGGAATGCATCAAGGAGTTGATCACATCCCTTAGGAATTTGACCATATATTTTCCTTAAGGCTCGAGGAAAATATCTTAGTAAAGTTCATAATCATCCACGGTTTATTATGCATGTTTTTTTTATATGTCGATATATTTTAATTACATGCTATGATGAGACTGTATATTGTATAATTAACATAAAATCCCTCAAATAAAATATTAAGTCACTAGCATTCCATTATTGTAGTAAAAATCATTGTTTTTGTTAAGTGTTGACTTGTTGGCCCACCGTCAAGGTCATCTTACCTAGAGCATTTTTTTTTTTACTATAGATATGATCTCCAAATAATGGACCTGACTTAACAAAAATGCTTAACTTGTTGATCTCCATCAAGGCTATGGTGTTTTTGAGGCGATATTAAGTCAATATATATAAGTTGCCTTCCATTATTATAGCAAAAACGAAGAGTTCCTATTAAGTGTTGACACGTTGGCCTCCGTCAAGGTCACCTTACTCGGAATATTTTCTTGGTATGAGATGTGATCTCTGAATAATGGGTATGACTTAACAAAAATACATAACGAGTTTGGCCTCCGTCAATGTTATGATATTTTTGAGGCAATGTTGGGTAACGCATAAGATATGAATATCAAGAGTTGATACCCAACTATCTAGGAGTCACAAGAGTTGTGATTGATAAAAGTTATCTACCTAATCGAAATTACCTTTGGGGCATTGGCCTCCGTCAAACCCAAAGTTAATTAGATGAGATCCTAGCCCACTAGGAATTTCCAATGGATTCCCGAATCAATAGATTGAGGGTTATTGATTTGAAGTAAAATAGTGGGAGCAAACCAAATAAATTCGAAACTCACATTTTTTGTTTGCAATTATAACATGAAACAAATACTTGTACTATCTTTTCACTTGTTGTAAAATACATGTACACATGAACACACTTATCACCCTATATCTCCATACATATACGATTTTTTTGGACTAGTGTAAGACTTGAGAATAATTCTTAACCACAATTGGCTAAGTCCTTAATACCCACTTCCACTTGTCCTACAGTGACAATTATAGTTAGGAAATAATGTGCATATAAGATGCATAAAAGATGATAATGATATTGCTACTTATATCATAATGTCTTCTATAATTCCTAAGCTATAAAAGTAGCACAAATTGATAGATCTTTTTGTCTGTGATTGTGCATCTCAAAAAGTTGTTGATACACAATCTAGGACCATTAGATATGAGATATCTAAAGAGTAGTCTATCAAGGAAGAAAGGGACACTTTATTATTTGTCAAAGGAAATCCTAGCGTGGTCTTGAGAAGACCCAAGTAGCTATCACAAAATTTAAAGGTGTGATCAAAAGGACAAGTCTAAGGGCACATGTTTCCAATTCTATTGGAAAGGGAATTGTAAGGCTCGTTTTAATACTAAGAAGATAAAGAGGCTTAGTGAAGCTTCTACTTCTAAGTATGTTTATATTTGAGATAAATTCATCTACTAATTAAGGCCATTGGGTATAAGATACCGGATATAGATCCCATATTTGCAAAAATGTACAAGGTCTTAAAGCATGGTAGATAATAAGGAAAGAGAAAGTCAAACTACGTGTGATGAATGGAGCAAGAGTTGCTATACTAGCTGTAGAGACTTATACACTCTTTACCAACTGGGCTTGTTCTAGAATTTAAAACATTGTTATTATGTGATTCTTACAAAAGAACATGAAATCAATTCACATTAAATGTGAAAAGATTTACCATTACAAAAAAAAGAGGATATATACTGTTCTTTTACGTAATGGTATTCTTTGTGGTATTAGATCACTAAAACAATGTTTTACAAATCCTAAACCTTGATAAATCCATTCTCAAACATAGACAAAAACTCTATATTTTGAAACAAATAACCTTCTGGCATTATAGACTTGGTCATGTGAAATAGAAACGCACTTCCAAATCACATAATAGTTGTGTACTTGGACTCATTCAATTATGAATCGTTTGAGACATGTGATTCTCATTTACTTTGAAAGATGACCAAAACACCTTTTATTTGAAAAAGGTGAATGTGCTAGTGATCCTCATAGAACTTTAACATATAGATGTTTTTTGCCCAATGCCGATCCATGCTAGAGGTTGTTTATCATATTTCATCACTTTCATGGATGATCATATGGGATATGATTATGTGTATCATATGATACATGCATTCATGGCCTTTGAAATGTTCAAAGTCATTAGCATTGAAGTAAGAAAAACAAAGTTGACAAGAGTATTAAACACTAAAGATTTGATTTATTTGGCTAATACTAAATGTCAAGTGTTTCAAAGTAATTAAAGAAGAATGTGATTCTTTCTCAATGGTCTCCACTTAACACACCATTGTTGATGATGTGTGAAAGAGGAGAAGTTGTACCCTATGAGATATGGCGCAAACCATGATGAGTCATACTACAATTCCTAACCTCATTTAAGGGGTTCTTGCCTTAGACGCCACTCCCATACACTCAACCATGTTCCAACAAGTATCTATTTGTGGGGTATCCTTGTGAAAACATTGGACACCACTTCTATAATTCCTTTGAGAAAAATATTTGTCTCAAGAAATGTCTTTTTCTAGAAAAATAGTTATTCTTAAAAGAGACAGTGGGAGCAAGATAGAACTTGAAAAGGTTCAAGGACCATGAATTGACAAAAATTAATAGTTGGAACTAGAGCTTATGCCACATGTTGATGAGGCGCAACGGAAGTTCAAAGTGCACAAAATCTTCAAAAGATTGGTAGAGTGTGTTATACTCTTGAGAAATACAGATTTCTCACGTATGAGATATATAGATTTCTCATTAGCAAGAGCAATAATGTACTAGTCATATATGATGACAAACCTACCAGTCACGAAGAGGCTTTCTCTAATGTAGACTCTTTGACGTGGCAAGATGCCATAAAATTCAAAATGGATTCCATGTACAAGAACAAGGTGTAGACTTTGCTCAAGTCATCTAATCGGATAAAACCCATAGGGTGCAAGTAGGTCTTTATGAGAAAGACTGACATGGATGGTAACGTAGTTGCCTATAAAACAAGATTAATGGAAAAAGGATTCAATTCAAAGGTTTGGCTTTGAAAGAAACTATTTCACCATTGATCATGCTTAAATCCATTTAAGATTTTACTTGCAATAACTGCCTTTATGACTATGACAAATGGATATGAAGACTTCATCCCTTAACGGGAATTAAAAGGTATGTATATGACACATCCCTTGGGCCTTCACTACTATTGATAGTCATTAGGTAAGCAAGCTTCAAGGGTCCATTAGTGGACTCTTGCAAGTGTCAAGGTGTTGGAGCATTTGTTTTGATAAGATAATCAAAGAGTTTGATTTTCTAAAAAACAAAGACAAGTTTTGTGTAAATGTAAAGTTGAGTGGGAGCGTTGTCATTTTCTGGATACTATATGTAGATGACATATCGTTGATGGAAACAACATACTTTAAAGGTAAAGATATGGTTGTCCAAGAATTTTTACTAAAGGAGAGGCAATCTCTAATTTGGGAATTAAGATCTATATAGATAGATCCAAGAGGTTGCTTGGTCTCACTAGATCCACGTATATAGGCTAGATGCTAAAGGGTTTAGCATAGTGCAATCGAAGAAGGGGTTTTACCTATGAGATAGGAGATTACTCTTTCAAAAGACATGTGTCTTTGATACTTGTTGAGATTGATAGAATTAATAGATCTCGTATGCTTTTGCAATGGATCCTATTTTGTATGCTATACTATGTACGAGACCCGATGTCTTCTTGCTTTAAGTGTTACGAGCAATTCTAATGAGTGTCACTAGATGGTTATCAAAGTATATTCTTAAGTACTCGAGTAGCAGTAAAAGAACTATTCTTGACTATGGAGATCACACTTGGGAAGTGTGTGGATTTAAAAATACAAACTTTTAATCCAATAGGAATGATCAGTAAATCCTGAGATGAATTGGTGTTCACGTTGAACTATAGTGGATAAAAACGTTTTATGATAGACACTATAACATATTCTACAGCAAATGCGAGTACATGGTAGCTTTAGAAGTTACTATGGATAAAGGGATTTTTTGTTGGACAAAGAATAGTTCTTTCTATTGTTTTATGAAAACAATTGTGCTATCGCTTAATCAAGGAACTAAAGTCTCATCCATGATCCTAAAGTGTAGGTTCATGCCGCCATCTATTTGTGTAAATAGTTTGGTACAAATGATGAAAAGATAAAGGAAGTTCCCACAATATAAGTGTCACTAATCCTTTCACCATGGCCTTGTCCCAAAGTAGGCATGATAGTCATGCTTATGGCCTAAAACTTATAGTTGATTGGTTTTAGTGCAAGTGGGAGTTTGTTAGTGTATGCCCTAAAACCAAGTTAGTTTTTGAGATTTTTATTACGCTTATTTCGTGTTATACTTATATATGTGACATTTTCTTTGTCATTTAATACTTGTTATTAATATTACTTGTTTATTTGATAAAGTCCATAGAATATTAACTGTGTATAAGAGATTGTAAGAGTTACAATGATGAGACTCTTATTACACATTAAGTTATATTCTTAAATATCCCTAGTCGTAGTATTAATGAGATTGGACATCATTAATATGGGAAGACTAGCACATACTTTACCTCTACTTATGGTAAGTAGTAGTTGATCTCGTCAACTATGGCGTGTGACACCTAAGCTGGTATGTGGATGCTTGTTAGAGAACAAGTTCATTGGATTGATCCGCCAAGAGTTACTATTCATAGTGCTAATGAATTATACTCTTAATGGCAATGGTGTAAGTGATCCTTAGACTTGAAATTACCATGGTATCTTGAGTGTGGATTGCTATGCTTTGACTCTATTGCTCGGTGCTCGTAAAAGAGTAGCCCATACGGTAGAGATTGGGTATAGTATGAAGCATGGAAGGATAGTGAGTAATCGATATAGGATTCACCACTCCTTATTATAGGAGAGTATATCCCGGATTGGCCACTTGTTGAAATATGACTTAAAGAATCTTTTGCGCAAAAGTGAAAGTATGACTTGAAAGAGTTTCAAGGTTATACTTTTATGGAAAGTTATATTTCGGGAACAAGAAATCATTAATTAGTCATTTAAAGAGTGCGCACTACACTCTTAGACTAATTGGGATATAGTGTGGTGAAAGGATATTAATTACACGGTAACATTGTCATTGATAGGTGTAGTCTACCATATGACTTTCCTATTCACTTGGGTGGTCATGATGCATTGCTAGACGCCACTCATGATCTATAAGTGCAAATTAATTAATTAGTGAATTAATGATAAATTAAAGTGTTAATTTATCTGGCTCTTAATTAATTAATTGAATGAGTTATAAATTGTACTTATTGCCAACGTGAATGGAACCTAATGGGTCACACACAATAAGAACATGGTTTTTGGGTTAAATTGTTATTAAGATAAGTATAAGATACTTATGGGGTTAATTTATGTGATAAATTAACTTAAAGGACTTAATTATAAATATTTTAAATCTTGATGGAAATTAGTTTCCTAAAAGGAATTAAGAAGCTATTTGGTTTCTTTTTGGAATTGGCTTCCTAAAGGAATAGGATTAGCTTAAGGCAAGCTTCCTAAACCTTATTGGTTTCCAATTGCTCTTGTTTCCTTAAAGACTAGGATACTACATCTATAAATAAGTCCATGCCTTGACTCTTGATTATTTGATGAAACATAACACAAAATCTAGAGAGAGAAAAATTGAGAGCATGTGAGGCGTTTCTCTTCCCAAGAAAAACGCCACCTCTCTTCTTCCTAATAGTTAGGGTTTCTTTCTTCTTCTTGTGTTCTTCATGAAATTCAAGGGAGCTAGCACTCAAAAGGCAAGGCAAGCAAGCCCAAAGGTTCCTAAAGATCGTGTTCGTGTGGATACTGTTGGAGGCTCGACACTTGGAGGGCTTTTCATGGTAGATCAACATCTTCATCGAATAGGATCTTGCCCTTTGAAGCATAGAAACCTTCTATGCTTGAGGTATTTGTGCTAAACACCCTTTAATCGTATAGATTACATCAAAGAGATCCATGGCTAAGGTAATAAATTTTAAAATTTTTCGCTGCGTTACTCCCCTTATTACCTTACAACACTCTCATGTTAGTTGCATCCCCAGGCACACCAATTCACAAATACACACACTTACACACACTTACAAACACAAACATCATTAGATTCACAATTCACACACAACATTCACATACAATCACACTCATTTGCACACATTCATTTACATAATTTCAAACAAACACAATCACTCAAAACATATCTCACACACACAGCAAAAACAACCCAAAAATCCTGCTAGAAAAAGCTCCAAATGACCAGCAATTCCAACACAAAATCTTGCACGAAATAAACACAAAAACACAGCAATCGCAGCACAAACAATCTGCAAAAATAGTCACAAAACAGCTCTAAAATCAGTCCCAAAACCACCCAAAAATCCTGCAAATTCGCAGCTAAAAAATGCCCAAAAACTGCCTACAAAAACAACCCCAGAATTCTGGAAAAACAGCTCAAAATCCTTGTGTAAACAGCCCCAAAATTCTGCTCAAATTACCACAAAAATTCTTGCAATTCCAGCCCAAAAAACCCTGCTAAAAATCCTGCCAAAACCACCACCGAAATTGCTGCAATTCCAGCCCCAAATCTTGCGATTCTAGCTCCAAATTCCTGCAAGAAAACAGCCCAAATTCGTAGCGAAAACAGCCACAAAAACACTACAAAAACAATCCAAAATGCTGTAAAAAAGGGCCCCAAAAACCAGCAGCAATCTTCACAAACGTCCCTCAAAACCAAGACCCAAAAACAGCAACAAGAACTCCATCACATCAGTCCATAAACCACCTGCAAGAACTACCAAAACCAGCTACAAAACAGCTTCCAAGTCGACCTATAGCCACCTAACCAGTCTTCAACGACCACAATTTCTCCAAGGCTTGCACACACACAAAAGGGAGGATCCCATCATTGCTGGATTCAACTACACCATTGGAGTTCTTGGCCACTAGTCACCACGGAAGTCCTATCACTGCTGCATGAAAAACAATTGCTGTTGAGGTCCTTTCTTCACCCTATCTATTTTATTTTTGGATAAAAGGATTTACCTGCCTTGTCTTTGGTTGGACGAAATGATGAAAAGTGTTGTGTTGTTGTGTTTTGAAACAAATCTGGGCTTTGTCTAAGCTGATCAGTATATGAATGTCCTGAGTATTCCATATGCCTGTTATGTGTTTGTCTAAATGCTCCAATGAACATCTCTGTCCTGTGTCTTGAAATTTGACTCGGTTAAGAAAATTTGAGATAAAACCAATCTAGTAATGGCTTAGATACTCTGTTATGGGAACGACTATCACAAAATTCAGTTGGTATTTAGTGGTTTATTCAACCATTTGTATTTGTTTATTTATCTTGGTTCCCCTTGAATTTGTTTTAATTTGGTTAATTAGCTAAGTTAAACAAGTCAATTTGGTTATTTAATTTGGCTCTAATTTAATTCAATCTTGTGATTCTGTTACAACATATGTGTTTAGGTCCTAATTTGGCTCTCCACGCTTCTTATAACTTGTTATTTGACCCTTCATGTCTTTGCTGAAATTGTTCAATTAACCCCAAGAGCGCATTGAGATTTTCATTTTTTTGGGCCCTTTTTAAAATGCTGAAAATTTATTCCTAATCTTCATAGTTGCTGGAATTTCATTTCTGGACACTTATTATTGCTGGAATTTCATGTTTGAACCATTCTTATTACTGGAATTTTCATTTTTTGAGCTCAAAGTTACTGGAATTTCTATTATTGAGTTCCTAAACTTGTTAGAATTTTAGTTCTAAATTCCTAAGCTTGTTAGAATTTTAGTCCTAAGTCCTAGTTGCTGGAATTTCATTTTTTTTAACTTTATGTTGCTGGAATTTCATTTTAAGTCATTAAGCTTTGCTGAAATTTTAACTAACTCTTAGAACTTTCTGTATTTTATAATTTAGTCCTCCATTGCTGCTGAAAATTGTGTTTTATCCCCCACATATTTCTGGAATTTGTTTTGGACCCCTCATTAGTTGCAGGAATTTTCATTAGCCCCTTAAAACTTGTTAGAATTTTAGTTTTAGGCCCCATTAATTCCTGGTGTAATTGCATGTCTCTACACATTGCTGGAATTTGTGTTTTAATCCTTTTTAGTGGTTAGATTTTTAATTTCATACTCCCATTTGTTGTTGGAATTTTTAATTTCAGTCCTTAGACTTTGCTGGAATTTTAATTTCAACCTTAGACTTTGCTGTAATTTTTAATTTCAGTCCTTAGACTTTGCTGGAATTTTAATTTCAACCTTAGACTTTGCTGGAATTTTAATTTCAGTCCTTAGACTTTGTTGGAATTTTAATTTCAACCTTAGACTTTGCTGGAATTTCAATTTCGATCCTTATACTTTGCTCGAATTTTCAATTTCAATCCTTATACTTTGCTGGAATTTGTTTTAAACTTCCAAACATTTGCTGGAAATTCATTTTTGGCCCCTTTAAATTGCTGGGAATTCATTTTTTTTTTAGTTGCTGAAAATTCATTTTTTAGCCATGTGTTGTTGGAATGTTCAATTTTAGCCTCTAGGACTTGCTGGAATTGTGTTTTAGTCCTCACATATTTCTGGAATTTGATTTTAGACTCCATCAATTGCTGGAAATTGTATGTTAGTGCTTTTAATTGCTGGAATTTATATTTCTCCCCCTTCATGTTGACTTTCTAGATGTTAGAACTCATATTTATACTGTATTTTACCTAAATGATGGTACCTTAACGTGTTTGCTTATGATTTAATCATTAGTACTGGATCTTCAAGAGGTATCTCTATTCCTTATTAATTTCTCTTTTATGTGCTCCAATGTGCCTTACGTGATTTTTATGCATTTTATTCACATATTTCCTATTTGGCATGCTCTTTGCATATTTATTTCTTTCACGCGATTTCATTTTAAGTCTTATTATTTCTTTATTATTATTTTGATAAAAATGTAATATTTTTGTATTTAGTTAATCAATGTAATAGTTAGATTTTTTTTCTCAGTATTTTAGTAAAAATTGTGTAATTAGATAGAAAGTGTAATAGATAGGGCATTTTTTAATTTCCCCCATTAAATTGTAAATCAAGCCCCCCGGTGTAATAGTTAGGGTTTACTTGCTTTTGCATGCTTACTTGCTTATTTGTTTTACCGCTTTCATTAGGATTTTGCATCTAGATATTATGCTTATGTATTATGTACTCCTACTTGACTTTATGTGTCTTTATATGTTTAATTTGCTTTTAATTCACGCTTTAGTATTTAATTCATGATTTATGGTATTCCGTCACCACACTAGTCCAACGCTAGTTGTGGCTTCATTCTTTTCCCGCTAGTCCAACGCTAAGGGATTTTTTTTTAGAACGCGCTAGTCCAACGCTAGACCTTAGGACATTTTAGTATTAGGAACACTCGTGTGCATTTTACATCCCACTTCACACACTTTAGTTTTCTTTCCATTTTGCATGATTTTTATTATTATTACTATTATTTTTTTATTTATTTTGACGCATCTCCAAATGCATGACATTTAGGTTGCATCTCACTTAGAAATTCAGGACATTTGCGTTATTCGACTAGAAATAGTCGTCTACTCACGTGGGAAGGGGTGACGTACATGGCGTTTCCCCCTCCATGAGTAGAAACATCCAGTCACGAGTTATTAGTTCCCCGTACCCGTCATGTTGCATTCCCACTTTCTTCGGCCATTATTATCTATATTATTATTTTTCTTTTCTTTTTGCATTTCATTTTTGCATTCACACTCGTGACTCCCTTGAGATCTCGACTCGAGTTTCGCAATTAATGCGATAATTCCGACCAAGCCTCGACGGAACATTTCGACCCTCCGATACTCACATTTAGATTTAGGATTTGCATTCATTTAGATACATCCGAACGCGATAGAACTTAGGGTTAATTTAGGAAATTTTGATTAAATCTCGCAACTAGCGTCGGCTAGGTTGAAAGGGTGCCTTAGGCGCAAGCCTTTGCCTTCCCTTTCTTCAAATGTGACTCCCGGACCTTTTTCTCTCATTTTTCGTAGACCGGAGTCGGAAAAGGGTTTTAAATTATTTTTCTAAAAATTTTACTTTTTGTTTTGTTTAAACAATTTTTTCGGGTGACTTGGTACACCCTAACTCAGTACCAAGTGGCGACTCCATTTTAAAAATAAAACCCTTTTTCAAAAGTTATTTGGCCAAACCTGTCGCACTTTTTAGTCCCGGCCTTGTCTTTCTTTTAAAATGCCATTTTTCTTAAAATAACTTTTTTACTAAACTTGATTTTTCTCACACACGCACGGTTTTTTCAAAAATCTTTATTTTCGAAAGAGTCACCGAGACCGGATAGTCTTTTCGGGACGCGACAATCAACGACCCCACCAGCACCCCTTTTGCTTTCACGATTTTTAGGATGCGACAGGATTTTGGCGACTCCATTGGGGATCACTAGTGAGTCCGAGCACTAGGCTTAATCATACTTTCCTTCTTTAACCCTTCTATTCCATCGCGTTTGGATGTTAGGATTGCATTTTTCTTTTTTAAGTTTTTAGGTTGTTCTTTTGCATCGCACACACTTCCCGTATCTCGGCTACTTTTGTGATGTATGTATGATTCATTTACTTATTATTTCTTTATTCGACCGCACTTGCATTTGGGAGGGGGTTAGTCACCCTTAGAGCCCACGCTTTATCATTCCTTCCTCTCATAAGGAGCACTTCATACGTGCATTCGATGTTTCTTACCTTTTTTCTCTTTTTGGTGGTTGTCACCCACCCGTCCCTTTAGGAATTAGGATTGATCTACTTAGATGTGTGACCATGGCACGACGTGCATGTAACATTGTCTAGGAGATCACCCAAACTCTTGGCTTGAGTCCACAAGTTTAGAGATTTGGACTTTAAAAAAATCGATTCGCTTGGACATGTGGCCGTAGCCCGATGTGCGCGTAACAGTGTCTAGGGAATCACTCGAACCACTGACCTGGGATCCTTGAAATTGACGGACTTGTTACTTTTTGGATCCCTCAGTCTAAGGCTTGGGAACCGACAGCCTAATTGAGTCTAGATGCATTAGTGAGCCCAACTTCATGCATCCATATAGAATAACCTAGGATAGAGTCAGCCTTACCCTATCAGGCACACCAGGCACGAGAGAAGGGAACCAACCTCCTTTATCTTTCTTGTTATGCCATTTATTTTATCTATGTGTATTATTTATTTTTGCCAATATGTTATGTGTTATTTGTTGAATAAACTAAAACAATTTCTTTCCTATTATTGCTCGCATTCACAACCATAGAATAAAGAGCCCTGACATGGTGCTCTCGTAGGAAGCCGACCCTCTTTTGGCACGTTTAAATTTATTTTGATAATTAATTTATTCAAGAAAGATGGAAATGGAATTTCAAAATTTTTTACAAATTACATTTTGTTATAAATACCTGAGGGATAACTCATTGTGAATTTCTTAAAAATCCTGAAAATTTGATTTTTCGTCTTGTATATTCTTGAATAAAAATTGTAGTTTTTAAATCCTCAGTTTTTAAATCCTTTTCAATAATTACTTATTCTTGTTGTATTTGGCATTTTTATCTGAACCAAATTTTCTTAGAGTCAATAAATGCACTTAAGTGGTCTAATTTTTGCACAGTTTGCATTTATCCTTTTTATAAA
The DNA here is from genome assembly GCA_024721245.1 of Mitragyna speciosa. NCBI lineage: Eukaryota > Viridiplantae > Streptophyta > Magnoliopsida > Gentianales > Rubiaceae > Mitragyna > Mitragyna speciosa. The sequence continues at coordinate 7,119 of JAMWEH010000586.1, read as the reverse complement.
GAAATTAATGTGTCATTTTTGCCGTATCCCCCGCCCTCCCATCCCACATTACACAAAAAATGATTTTTAGCATATATTTCATTTGACTTTAATAAATTGACATTTTAACTTGTATATTTCTAGATAAAGTTATGATTTTTATTTTCTTTCAATGTTGTATCCTGTAGTCTTATAGAAGCTCAATTTTTCAAGCAAATAAATTTGAATTTAATAATATTTTGTACAATTCATATTCCATTTTTCTCAAAGAAATTCTGCAATATTTTCAAATATTGCATTTTTGCATATTTTAACTTACTTTAATAAACTGGCATCATGCATAAACCCTAGAGGGAATGCCATTTTGGGAATCCCATGATAGGAAAGCCGTCCTTTTGTCTTGGGTACATAATCCTAAAAGACATGCACATTTATATTTTCAGTAAATCTTGGCGGGTGAGACCTAGGTAAGGTAATACGAGTAAAATGGAGGGCATCTCTTCCTAGCGGATCTAGCCCGTCTAAGATTAAGAAGGGGGGTCTCACCCTACAGGATTGCATTTCATGCTAGGCCTACCCTTGGCATAATAAGGGCTCCCCTAAGACATGCATCCGTTTTTGTTTTTATTTGTACTAATTTTGATGTTTTCATTTTTTTTACAGGTCCTCTAACGGAGGCGGTAAAATAAGAAAGACATTTGATACATATTTGGTCTTAGGTTCAAGTATTTTTAAATTATGGTCTAATTCCAAATAAATCGTCACATACTCGAGACCCGTAAAGACATCAAAAACTTGAGTGCTCTTTTAAATTATTCGAAAGATCATGGAGGATCAATTTTTTTAGAATTGATAGTACCTAGAACCTAGATAGGTGAGTTTGGTTAGAATAAGTAATGTGATAAATAAAATTGTATTTCATAGTTGGACAATTGTAACAAGAATAGAAATAATTTGGATGCTAATAGTTGCACTCCTTTTGTAAATTTAAGATTGCCTTGTGTCCAAAATTTTTCTCAGATGAAGTGTTAAATAAGTGGCTTTCTCAAATTTGTTTATGACATTTGATTTTTCCCTTCATTTTTTGTATTTAGTTTTTGAAAATAATTTGTTTCAAATCTTTTTGTTATATTGAGCAAATAATTCTTTGATGAGGTCTCAAAATAAATCACATTTTTCTCAAAACCTAATGTTAGGTTTATGTAATTATAAAGTTTTCTCTTTTGATAAGTTAATTCACAAAAAAAAAATTGTATATTTTTTATGACGAAAATAAATGCCCATGATTTTCGGATGTCATCTTATTTGAAGATGATAATTGTCACTTCGATATCTCTCCGGATTCCAAAATAGCACAAGCTGTTAATGAGAAGTTAGAGTGATACCGAAAAGGAAGTTGGACTCCTGTGTTAAGGATTCTAAATGGTACAAAAAGAAAATTCAAGCTTAACTTGGAGGAGGTAGAAACTATGAACATTGACACCAAAACATCGGTCAGAGAGTTAAGTCAAAATGCATTTTTGCTCCAAGATCTACAAAATGTCAAGCCAAGTTCAGATGAATGATGGAAAATTCAAGCACAACAAAAGGAATAAACTTAAGGGGATGCAACTTCGAACAATTCATAAGGGGAGTTATTGTTTCATGTCCACAATTTCACCTTTCACCATTGGAATGTGTTGTATAAGTTATTGTGAGGTGAAGATAGGGGATGTCACACGCTTGTGAATTATGGCTTGCAATCTTGATGTTTGTCTAATTCCCCTACTGGTTGAAATTACTTTATGTAATTTGACAAATGCTTTCTTTGAGTACTAAGAAATAATTATTATGTGGTTTGGAGTTTTGTTCTTATAGAAAGTATATCTTGTAAAGTGGTTGGAATTATGTCTAAATTTTGTGATTTGATGAAAATTTCTCTTCTTTACTTGATTTCACATATTAAATGATGATTATGATCAATTGGTGCAAGCATGTGGTCTGTGATGTAAAATCTATTAGGAGGGATTTTTATACTGCCAAAAAAAAAAAGAAAAAAGAAGGAAAAGGAAAAGAAAAAGAAAGAAGAAAAGAAAAGAAATAATGCAGTTTTTCTACTCCAATTGTTCTCGCGCTTAGTAACCGGGAGTCTTCATCTAAAATGTCGACTCTCGCGTCAAACGGTACTTGAACTATGAGTAATGCATTGCAAATTTGAGTCAGTAAATTGTTGAGTAATCAGGGATCTTCATCCAACCAATGTCGATTCTTGCGTAAAAAGACAGTTTTACTTCTCGAATACAATTCTGCTATTGGCTTAAGATTGAGATGTTGAGTAACCGGGAAACCTTCATGACCAATGTCGATTTTCGCGTCAAAAGACACTCTCGTATTTTGAGTGATTAGTTTACTAGAATAAAAATTCCCTCATGTGAAAAAACGAGCGAAATTGATCATAGACATGCGAGGTGTTTTGATTGATCATATGATTCGTTTACTTATGAAATTCAGTAAAGCGAAGAAATTAGGTTGAAATTGCTTAATTGTGATATAATTCCTTTCCCTTTGCTTGATATTATTAGTATTAAAGACAAGACTAATAAATAGCATAATGGTTGTTTACTTGGTCTTGAGGAATACATTTTAGAACGTACATGTGTGATTTCAATGCTTGAATCACTAGTTGAGCTCACATTTTTCGAATGGTTGAGAATAAACAATGATTCGAGTGTGGGGGAATTGACAAGTGTCAAAATGATGCATTCTAGCACATGGGCATATGATGTTAATATATCTATCCCAAATTGTCAGGGGAGGATTGCCTTACTGATGCCAAATATTCTTTGAGCACTAGTTTGTTTTAATGAAAAAAAGAAATATCATCTCTATTTTGGACATTGTCGTTCATTTCATTTCTTCCCCTGAAGTCAGTAATCCAGAAGGATCCTATAGTTAGAAGAATGTGACAATTGAAGGTTCATGGATAAGAAAACCAAATGCCGACATGGAATTCATTAGGAAGTTCATCACAACAGTTGATTAAGGTTTCTCATCTGCATTGATCAGTTGCAGCAATGTCAGAATTCAATGGGAATGACATCCAAAGATAAAAAGGCATGTTTGAGCCCTCTCTTCAAAATCAAGTTTTTAAATTTTTTTTTAATTTAATCTTTGTGTGATTCATATTGTCTAATGTACAAAATTTCTTTATTGCATGTGAAATATTTTTTGGCCAATTTATATTTTGAAAAAAAAAAAAACTTGACATTAGCTTTGCGTGAATTGGAATGAAAGCAAAGGGCAATTCTAAATTTGTCAGAAGTTAGAGGCATACATGACTTGCAAGACTATTTGGAGAATTTGATCCGAATTAATAATCAGAGACCATTGAATTCAAAAAAATAGGCAGAAAGTCAAGCAAAAGGCCATGTAAGAGGTCCAAGGTGGCAGCCCTAATATTTATAGGTGCTAGTGAATTCAAGGGACTACCAAAGTGGTAGTATTACTTTTGCAATTGTAGTGGTTTTCTCTTTTACAAGTGCGATAACATCATCATCATGTGGAGACTTTGTCAGAAACGAAAACTGGGGCAAATTTTTTGAGAAAATTTGATTTCAAAAATTGATTTTGATGCCTTATGTTTGAAAACAGTTTGGAGGGGACTGACTTTAAATTTACACTGGGGCAAATTTCTTTTTAAAAAAAAGGATTGACTTCAAATAGAATTCATTTGATTTATACTGGGCATATCTTTAGAATGATTGATTTCAAATGGGTTTGGATGCTTTGAACAAGGCTAAAGTTTGAAAGGGATGATTTCAAATTGATTTGAGTGTCATATATGGGGCAAATTTTTTTAAGAAAAAATTTGATTTCAAAGGTGATCTTGATGCTTTATGCCTTAGACAGATTTTAAGAAAGACTGATTTACACTTGGGGCAATTGTTTGGAAGGATTGATTGCAAAAGAGACTTTTGATGCCTTATACTATGCCGAATTTTGATTTAAAATGATTTCAATTTGGTTTGACTATCAAGGTAAATTTTGAAAAATTGAACACTAGAGAAAATAGGAATTCATACTTGATAGCAAGTGTTGATACTGGGGCAAAAAAAAAAAAAAATTTTAGATTGCTTTCAACATTTTAATCTTTTTCACGAACATGTCCAGCAAACTGGACGTTTTTTCACATTACTTTATGGGCTGCCTTACCAAAAAAAAAAAAAAAATTTTCATGCATGTCCAGCAAATGGACATTTACGTTTAATTTTCTTGTACTCACTCCAGCAAACTGGGTGCATGTCAGCAAACTGGATCTTCACGTTTATTTTTCAAGTTTGGCAAACCAAACTTTGCATTGCAATTTCACCCCAACAAACTGGGTGCATGTCCAGCAAACTGGACCTTCACGTTTAAATTTTCTTGTACTCACCCCAGCAAACTGGTGCATGTCCAGCAAACTGGACCTTCACGTTTATTTTTCAAGTTTGGCAACCAAACTTTGCATTGCATTTCACCCCAACAACTGGTGCATGTCCAGCAAACTGGATCTTCACGTTTAATTTTCTTGTACTCACCCCAGCAAATTGGGTGCATGTCCAGCAAACTGGACCTTCACGTTTATTTTTCAAGTTTGGCAAACCAAACTTTGCATTGCATTTCACCCCAGCAAACTGGGTATATGTCCAGCAAACTAGACCTTCACTTTAATTTTCTTGTACTCACCCCAGCAAACTGGGTGCATGTCCAGCAAACTGGACCTTCACGTTTATTTTTCAAGTTTGGCAAACCAAATTTTGCATTGCATTTTACCTCAGCAAACTGGGTGCATGTCCAGCAAACTGGACCTTCACGTTTATTTTCAAGTTTGGCAAACCAAACTTTGCATTGTATCTCCCCAGCAAACTGGGTGCATGTCCAGCAAATTGGACCTTCACGTTTGCTTTTAAAGTTTGGCAAACCAAACTTTGCATTGCATTTCACCCCAACAAATTAGGTGCATGTTCAGCAAACTGGATCTTCACGTTTAATTTTCAAGTTTGGTAAACCAAACTTTGCATTGTATCTCACCCCAACAAACTGGGTGCATGTCCAGCAAACTGGACCTTCACGTTTATTTTTCAAGTTTGGCAAACCAAACTTTGCATTGCATCCATTCCAGCAAACTGGATGTTTTCATATTTTCTTGGCATTTCATCAATCCTAGCAAACTAGGATCACACATCTCTCCAGCAAACTGGACATTTTACATTTTGCTTTAATTTTATTTTTCAAGTCGGACAGTCCAAATTTTTTATTTCAATGTTGGAACTACGTTTGACCTGATTCCTTTCTCTAGGATACGTAGGCAGCTCCTAGAGAGTTCGGTCACATTTTTACATATTCACTTGTTTGTCTTCATTCAGACATTTGCCTCAGTATTGCACTTACATTTATTTTTCAGATTTGGTGAGTCAAAATTTGGTGTTGTCTACGTCTTTGTCTGAAATCTCTACGAGATTCCTGACAAAGAGGGGCAAAACTAGTAGACACCAAATTTTGACACACCATTTATTTTCAAATATTAGGGGACCTTTTTCTACTATTTGGAGTCAAATCCTGATTTTTGAGTAAAATGAAGAAGTCAGCAATTTTGGAGGGCAGAATAGTAATTTTTTTAATTGTAAATATTTTTTCATTAATTTTGGAGAGTTTAAATTCATTTTTTGTACTTTTATATGCATTTTTAAATTTTGTGATTTTTTCGGATTCAGATGGTATTTTTATGTATTTTCGCTAGCACAGGGGCAAAATGGTAATTTCGCATCGCGAATACCACTTTCGTCCATTTTTGTGTACCAAATTTATTTTTCAAGTTTTCAAGCATGTTTCTAAATTTTCTTAACTTTTTTCGGGGTGAATTTCTATTAACAAATTTATTATTTATATTTTTCTTAATTTTTTTTATTTTTTGTGAGAGAATATAAATTTTGATATTTTTTAAGGGCAAGGTTGTAATTTTTTGTAGTCAAGGGCGTTTTGGTCTTTTAACCATTTCTTGGAGGTTAAGACTTGTGCACTATAAATACCCCACTTGGGGATTTTAGAAAAAGGGGGAGAAAATAAAAAGTCTAGGGAGAGTTTTTTAGTTTTTTTAGTTTTTAGTTTTTTATTTCATCAAAAACACCAAGAACACACACTAGTGTATATTCAAATTTTCACTTAGAACACCTAGAACACACACTAGTACATCTTCAAATTTTCACCTAAAACACCTAGAACACACACATGCATTTTTCTCTCTCACACACTACACACACTCTCACGTTAGTTGCATCTCCAGGCACACCACTTCACAAATACACACACTTACACACATTACAAACACAAACATCATTAGATTCACAATTCACCACACAACATTCACACACAATCACACGCATTTGCACACATTCATTTTCATAATTTCAAACAAACACAATCACTCAAAATATATCTCACACACACAGCAAAAACAACCCCAAAAATCCTGCTAGCAAAAGCTCCAAACGACCAGCAATTCCAACACAAAATCCTGCACGAAATACCACAAAACACAGCAATCACAGCACAAACAATTTGCAAAAAACAGTCACCTAAACAGCTCTAAAATTAGTCCCAAAACCACCCAAAAATCCTGCAAAATCACTGCAAATTCGCAGCTAAAAAATGCCCAAAAACTGCCTACAAAAACAGCCCCAAAATTCTGGAAAAACAGCCCAAAATCCTTGAGTAAACAACCCCAAAATTCTGCTCAAATTACCACAAAAATTCTTGCAATTCCAGCCCAAAAAACCATGCAAAAAATCCTGCCAAAACCACCACCGAAATTGCTGCAATTCCAGCCCCAAATCTTGCGATTCCAGCTCCAAATTCCTGCAAGAAAACAGCCCAAATTCGTAGCGAAAACAGCCACAAAAACACTGCAAAAACAATCCAAAACACTGCAAAAAAGGGCCCCAAAAACCAGCAGCAATCTTCACAAACGTCTCTCAAAACCAAGATCCAAAAACAGCAACAAGAACTCCATCACATCAGTCCATAAACCACCTGCAAGAACTACCAAAACCAGCTACAAAACAGCCTCCAAGTCGACCTATAGCCACCTAACCAGTCTTCAACGACCACAATTTCTCCAAGGCT
>JAMWEH010000103.1:0-31392 GCA_024721245.1 Mitragyna speciosa | reverse complement strand
CAGCGGTACGAGCCTACAAACAACAAATGCAAACGAACAGAAATCCAGACGATAGCTGACAACCATAGCTTCCTCGACAAACATCAAATTCAAATTAACACCATCTGTAAAATTGATCTAATTATCAAGAGTAGATGACATGGAAAACCATCGAAACAATCACAAAACCTCGAAACCACAAACAGCAATCCAGAGAAAGACACCGTAGAACCGAAACAAATCATAATTGATCAGACAGCCATCAACCAATTTAAATTAATCGGAACAAAGAATCCTCTCATCTCCTGCAGCAACACACGAATGATATTAATCAAAAAAGCAAACCCCGTAACAACCGTTGAATTGGGGCACAGAAAATAAAGCAACGGTTAAGAACTCCACGCTGAGGATGTTTGGCTTTTATAGGGGCTTGGTTGGAGAGTGGACGATTGCAATTGAGCGGTTAAGTTTGATCTGGACGGTCATAAGGAGTTCTTATCCTCGACGGTTTTGGTAGCGATGCTTTTTTTTTCACGCGGCTTGTCCAGCTGTCCGGTGGGAAGGAAGTGGGGGCCAACAAAACAAAGCGTGTGATCTACGCCTGCCTACTGTTGTAGATGTCAACGGCTGATATTGGTTGTCAAATAAAGGTCGGTGGTGCAGATTTTTATTGGATTTGGGCCCAGCAATGCCCGTCGAACACTGGGGCTTCTCGACTTTTCTCCTGTGTATGCAGACTCGGACCGGACGGACTGCGGACCGGCCAAGCTTCCGGTCCGAATCATCACTTAAAATTTGCATATTTAAAAAGGTCAATTCCGGTCAAAAATGAATTTGACCAAGGACTTCTACAAACCGGAATCGACCATCGGTTATTAATTTTGGACTATTTTTTGGCTTTTTTTTTTTTTTTTTTTTTGAGACTTACCTTTTTTTCACCCCTTTTTATTGACACTTTGACGGGGTTCTTTTCTTTCTTCTTTAATGCTCTTCCTTTCTCTACCTCAAACCCATCTGCCTCACTGCCGATCGACGACGACGGCGAGGGCAACCGGCCAAACCTTCCGGAATCCTGCTTTGCCATAGCTTGCGTTTTCCATTCATCTCTCTGTCTATTTGATCAAAGAAGCTGCGGACTGATTGCAGGTAGTAATTTATTTTCCCTTTTTCTATTTATTTTCCTTCATTATAGATTCATGCCTGAGCTGTTACAAATATGCTTTCTGCTAGATTATTGGCCCATAATCGTTCCAGAAATTTAATCAAAATAGAACGAGATTACATCTATGCTAGGCTATTGTCTAGAGGTTTTGCTGTCAAAGTTAGTGTCTGCGATATCCATAAGCCAAAACAACCTTTGCTGGAAACAAGCATGATCTTCAAATTGTCAATGTTTGCTTTAATAATGTTTCTTTTTTAAAAGATTTGGATTAGTGAAAAGGTAACACCAAAGAAGCAATAATAGTTTAGGTATTTCAATTTTCACGGGATGAATAAAGTAAGGAAAATGACGGTTATATATTTAACTTGTTTGCAATAGTAGTGGAATTATAAATAGGATAACCAGGTTTTAATATTGCAGTATTTCTTCACAAAATTACAGCAGTAGAGCCATGTTTGTACTATTGAGAAATCTTCTTAGACAGAGTCTCACAATGTGCATATGGTTATATACTTTAGTGAGAGCCTTGATGTATGTCCGAAAAACCAGTTGGCAACTTCGCAACATTAAGGGGGTGTTTGATAAACTAATTAAGAATTTAAAATTAATTCATTCAAATGTTAATTACATTAAGACTGTTTGATAACTGAAAATATGATTCTTAAGTAATTAAGTGCCTCTGAAAATCTAAACAAATGTAATACAAAAAATAACTGATATAAGATCCACTTATCGCTTAATACAGAATACGCTCAGACATTAGGGCTTTAAATGATATACTTTATTGGACAAAAACAACCTTCTAAAAAAACGTTTTATCCCTATTTCTTATCTCCTCACTCCCTCATCGTTCATTCTCTCTCTTCTCCTGACGATCTCTCCTCGAACGATCTCTCTTCTTTCTAACGATCCCTTCTTCTAACGATTCTACCATAGACGGTCAGTACATCGAACTTTTCTCTCTCTTTCTATTGTCTAAAGGTATGTAAATATGATTATACTTGTATTGCATATATATAATTGTGTATGTTGTTTGAAGTAGTTATTAGATTTGTATATGTGTGTATGTATCTTTTATTTCTGTTTACAAGAATCAAATAATGATGAATTCTTGACAAAACTAATTTAAATTAATCAAAAAAAGAAAGGAAAAAAAGGAAAAAATAATAGTAAAACAAATCTAGGAATAAGGCTAGGAGAGGGAACAAACTGATAGCAGTAGCAGGGAGGGGTTCATTCACGATAATATGAACAAGAGATATTAGAAAGCAGAAGAGGAAAAAAAAAACAATAAAGGTGCTGTAATAATGGAATTTTAGTTAAAGTATAATAAAAGCCGTGCCAGTCAAACATTCGTAGATTTTGCCTGCACAAGACTTTTTCTAAGATTGGTGCAATTCTACAGTTGCCAAATCTTCAGATATCTAATACTACTAATATTAATAATGTGTAATTGAGTCAACATATTTCTAGCTAAATTAAGTGATCTTATCTTGCTGGCCTATAAAAGAAGACGACGACAAAGAATAAAGCTAAGTACTATAAAATTCGGAAGTGACATAACCAGTGAATAGAATTGTGCTGCAAGATTTGATTCTACCGTCACTTTTTTATGAATAGAATGGTGCGTAAAATTTGAGTCCAAAGTCTTTGGTTTTTCCTTCGCAAGATTTGATGTAATTAATTTTAGCATTCTAACGTCAATTATACCAAAACAAACAGGGATTTTGATTATATAAACAAGCTTCAATGCTAATCTGTCTTTCTTTCTAATTATTCCCCCTCCTAGTGTCACTTTTGCATGTTAGAAAACTGTAGTTAATTGTTAATTGAATAAAAAAGTTAGATTTTGTTGTTGTGTATAACTAGGTTTGGCATAAGACTTGTCCACGTAGCAAGTAGACTCAAGGGGCGTTGATTCTTTTTGCTTCTGAATAATTTGATGATGTCAATTGCAAAATGTTTTTACCCCCGTATTCCCTTGCTTTAAAATAATTTGATGATGACCTAAAAAATGGAGCATACCTGTGATATGCACGTACTTAATTAGCAAATATTAGATGCTTCCGATCAAGAATTTCATGTTTTGAATTGTTAAACTTCTTGTCCTAAACTGATTTTATGCTTCCATAAAAGCTCTTTTAACATTACTAATTTTGATTTTCTGATTAAACTTCCTGAAAATAAAAGAGCAATCTGCCATATCAGCCAAATTTGATGAATTATCAGAAGTCTCAAAGCTCGTCGCTTTTTTTTCAATAGGTAAGGCTGTAGTACAGCTAAAGCACTAAGGAAGGTAACCTAGAAATAAAAGCTTTGTTTATGAAGCAATTTCAAGAAATTTCACAAGATGTTATCTAAACTTGCAAAAGTTTTAGAAAAGCTCTTATTTCTTCCCCTTTTATCTTATACTTGAAATCAAGAATGGTGGATGCATAAAAAATAGTGTTTATCTTTTTTTGAGAGATTGGTAACAACAAGAGTGTTGCATAGTAATCGATAATCATCCTATAGCTTAGGTAATTGCCTTGGTGAATACCCCCATAAATAACTGTTTTAATGGTATTCGGCTATGCACACTTATGGGAAACCATTTGAAAACTTATGAAATTACAAAGTGTCACGCATGCAACTGAGCGGAATCCCATTGTTTCAGAGCTAAACACCTCAAAATACAAGGGCTCAAAACGAAACAAAGCAATTTAAGTAAAGCTGCAGAATATTAAACTTTAGACTGATGGTTATATTTTCACATACAAGTTATGACATTAGTAGCTTGTCTTTTTATTTAATGTTATTTAATTTGATTTGTTCCATTTTTTTTAATTTTACATGAGTTTTGTGTTCTACTTGCTTTCCAAATTTACTTGTATATAAAGAGCTAGTTGTTGAATGGAACCTATTAATAGATGATAAGGATGTAAATTAAAACTAAATATAATGTAACTTTAATAGAATATTATGTATTATATTTGTAGGGATGAGACCTGAAGATAGTGGTAGAGCTAATTGGAAAGATCCATTTTTTTGAGACGTTATATAGACTTGTATTTGGAAGAACCTGTTACAAAACGCTTTATGAAGATAGTTTGAAAAAAGAATCATGGGAATAAAATTAGAGTAGTTTTGAAGGAGGAAAGAAATTGTGATTTCACACAGAAGCAATTGAAAAATGAATGGACTACTTAAAAAGAAATATCAAGTTTGCGACAAGATTGATAGGAATGACAGGTAATAGTCACTATGATTCCGCAGACTAATGCAATAAATTGGAAGCTCTGAACAATGGGACGATTACATAAAGGTACATATTAATTTTGTATTTTTTTTAGATTAATTTAGCATATGCATAGGAATAAACATAATTAAATATTGTGATTTATATTACAGAAATATCCTGAAGCAAAACAATTTCGATTCAAGTCATTAGAATATCCAGATGACATGAAGGCATTATTTGATGGCATGGGAGCAACAGGAAAAGATGCTTGGGACCATCTAAACAAGAATTGCCTAAGAGTACATGGGAACCATCTCATGATGGATTATCTAATGATGACATTGAAGTTTGTTCACAAACATATGTCAACCTTGAAAAAGAACACGTGGACATACCTGCTTCGTCAACTACATTGATGCCTGAGAAGAAGCGTCGGAAGAAAAATAGTTCTGAGAAATTAGATAATCTTGATAACCAATTAATGTCAGTTCTTAAGACATTGGAGCAATCAGATGGGCCAAGTATTGATGAATGTAACAAACATTTAGATGAGATGGAAACCCTGGATGAAAATGACCCCCTGTATATTACAGCTACTTGTATTTTCTGTGAAAGTAAAGCTTACAGGGAACAATGGGTCCGTATGAGTAATAAATCTGAAGAAGTTAGAAAAAGTTGGTTAGCAATGAATGGAAAAAAATTAGGCCTTCTTTAGATTAGGATTTATTGGATGTTAGTATTTTAATAAACTCTAGAATTCTGAGATTTTTATTTTGGATAATAATTTGTGCCTTACAATTTGGTTGTTGGATATTATAAATTATGTCATTGGAATTTGTGTTAAATTTGTTAACAATGATATTTTAATTTCTATGTTACACATTCAAATTTTATTACATTTATTTTGAAAAAATATGTTTTCTTATATTATTGACAGATGCTGACTGAGGAGCAAAAGAAAATATTGAAGATTATGGTAATAATACTTATTATAAAGAGATTGAAGAAAAAGCGTATTGGAAGAAGACCAGACACTAATTCGATGATTAAGTGGTTTTGAATATGTTAAGGAAATTATTCATGGAAATCCAGCACATTCTATAGAAATGTTACGTATGGAAAAACGAGTATTTTTAAATTTATGTACTCACTTTCGAAATAGAGGTTGGTTAAAAATAGTCGTTATATTTCGGTTGAAGAAAAAATAGCAATGTTTCTTGTGAGTTTGGGTCAACGTCATACGAATCGTGCAGTCAAGAGGAGATTTCAACATTCAACTCATACAATACATACATACTTTTATGAAGTATTACGTGCAATGTTAAACTTTGCAAAGGAGATGATTATTCCAAATTTTAACTCAAATACGTGTCAAAGTCAACAACATCGCCGACTTCGACAAGCATTTCAGGTAATATTATATACTAATACAATACAATTATAATTAGATAAAAATTTATAATTAGGTATTATATATACCATTTTAATAGTTTTTTTATTTTTTTATGCAAGGGTGCAATTGGAGCACTTGATGGCACTCTAGGTAGCATGCTGTTGTACCACTTGATCATCAAATCCCTTACCGAGGAAGAGGACAAGGAAAATGTTTCCAGAATGTACTTGCAATTTGTGATTTTAACATGATTTTCACATTTGTGTGGGCTGGATGGGAAGGAGTAGCACATGATTCTAGGGTGTTATCAGAGACTATCAGAGATTCAACAAGCAATTTTCGTTTCCTCCACCAGGTAAATAATTTATAATAAAATTTGAATTAATTAAGTAGAATCTTACTATATAATATGCATTATTGCAAGTAAATATTATTTATGTGATGCAGCCTACTCTCATACGCGTGGATTCATGACTCCTTACTGGAATATACGTTATTGGTTATCTGATTTTCAAGGTGGGGATCGTCCAACAACGAAGGAAGAGCGATTTAATCAAGCACATGCAAAATTAAGGAATGTAATTGAGCGAGCTTTTGGAGTACTAAAAACTCGTTTTCCTATCCTCAAAATGATGGCACCATATCCTTTTCCAACCCAACGAGATATTGTGAATTGCATGTGTTGCTATACATAATTATCTTCGAAGAATGGGTGTCACAGATTGTTGGTTTCAAGATTTCGAAGATGAAGATGTTATAGCAGAAAATTCACAAGAACTTCAAGAAAACACAACAAATATGGAATTTGGAGGAGGAGCTCGACAAGCTGATCAAGTTTTTATGCTCAACTTACGTGAGCAAATTACAAATCAATATTTTAACTCTTGAGAGAATTATACATCTAGATACTAGCTCTTTTTTTCATAATAATTTTGTGAGATAATTTATTATTTTTATGGTTATTTATTATTTTTTATGGTTCCATCTCTTTTTAATATTTTTAATTATTTTATCATTATTTATGAACTTTAATTATATACATTTCTAGTCAAATGTAAGAAGATAAAAAAATTATAAGAAACAAATTGACACCAGGATAGATTATAAAATTCATCAAATTTAGTATTCAGTTATATATTGTTATAAAAATAACATACTAAATTCAAAAGGATAAAATTGTAAAATCTACGAAATTCAGCATTCAGTCACATATTTTTATCAAACAGACACAATAAATTTAACATTCAGATTCAGATATGAACTTGTAAAATTTTCAGTACTTAAAATTCAGCAATTAAGTGATTTAGAGTTCAGATTTCAGCATTCAGATTTCAGATTTCAGTTTTATCAAACACCTCCTAAGTGAAAATCCTGATGTATTTGTGCATTTTGTCAAGTATGTTATTTAAGTGGTTTCAAGATTGTTAAAATACCATGTGCTATCTTTAAATGAGAGCTTCTAAGCCTAGTGCTTGACACGTATATTTCTCTTCCAAGTATGTATATTTTGTGCTTAATCTCCTTTTGGAGCTTCATATTCATATAATAGGATACTTTTTTATTTGTTATTTGGAAAATTATTTTGATTGGTAACTCTAAGCTCTTCTTCAATTACTTTTGTTTGTGTCTTTGTAAGACTACTCTAACAACAAAAAGAAATTAACAATGGCTGGACAAAACAATACGTATTTGGTTCATACGTAGCATATGGACCTATTGATTATCTATTTATTTTTTAGTCATTCTTCTAGTTGATCATCTTTGAAGCTATAATTGCCACTTGATTGCTCTGGAGAAATTAATGCATGCAGCTGGGCTTTGAAATCTTTGACTTACTGAAAATTCAAGTTCAACGTTTATAAACTTGAACTTGAATTTTCAGTAAGTCAAGTCTTCTTTTAGCAAACCAATTACAGGTCCACTTGAAGCATGAACAGTCCCTATTATGAAACTTAGAAGCATTTAAAAATGTAAAATCCCAACAAAGGAAGGCACAAAATCCTAACAGTCAAATAGCTCTTTATCAGTTTATTAAATGAAGCAAAACACTATAATCTAAGTATAGTACTTTAATTTAATTGCTTACTAAGAAGGCTTGATGTTTGTCCAGGTCTCAACAGCTTTGAACTTTCAATAAACAATTACTTTTGCTAATATGAAATTAATACTAGTAAATTAGATATGGGCATGGGTTGATTAAATTTTAAAATTACCTGAAAGGGTTGATTGGAGCCATGGGGAATGCTTTGGGTTGCTGTCAGTCATACTAAGACGGTCCCACTTATGAGAGTGCTGCCTTTCAATTCTTGTGGTTGTTATTTTTCATTGTGAACCAAAAAGTTGCACAAGTTTTCCCTGAGAATTGTACTATTTTGGTTTCTAAACAGGAATAAAATGTCGTCTTCTAATTCTAAGGTATGATAGGAGCAAAACCGTGTTGCATTTTAAACATTTGGTTAACAAACATAACATGTTTAACATGATATGTATGAAGGTGTGTATATATATGGTTATGTGTAAATAGATATCTAAAACTTAAATCCTTCAACATAAATTTTAAAATATATATGGTTTTGTTAAGCTTGTTCAACTTCGGTTTTCTATTTCAATTTGTTTGGCTTTTAGTTTTTTTTTTTTTTGTTAAAGGGGATTGTTATTATTTATATTTGCTTTCTCTTATTTTGAATAATGTTAAGGTAATAGTTTGCTAACTTCGTTTGTTCCTTGAAGAATTTTATGGAAGGTTCAGATTCACGTTCCACACCAACAAATGAAGAATCGGCATCAAGGTCTTCTCAAAGTCAAAGCCACAAGCAAAAAACTTATATAACATGGAGATATGTTATAGAAGGAAAAAATTCTGAAGGCAAAAGAGTATTGATTTGTCAATACTGTAAGTATACTTTTGCAGGCGGGGTATTAATCGAATGAAACACCATCTTGCAAAAGTCAAGGGTAATGTTACTCCATGCAAAGAAGTGCCTCCTGATGTTTGTTGACAATGGAAAATGCATTGAAAGAAAATGCTTCAAAAATCAAAGGAGAAAAAGGAAACTTTGAAATTGAGAATCCATTTGGACAAAGTGTATAGCACTTTGAAGGTGATGCATTGAAGAAATTCCTTATCCAAAAGGAAGGGAACTCAAACTAATGCAGGATGAAAAAGTGGAAAAAGAAAAGCACAACATAGCACAAAAGCTTATATGATAGGTAAAGCTCTTGATTGTTTTCAACCAAGCATTAAATCATTGCATGCAAAGTAAAAAGATGGCATGACATGGACATGGACATGGCTATAGCTTTATGATTTTATGATGCATGTATCCCAATGCATGCTTGTAATTCTCCTTACTACCAACAAGCTATTGCAAAGATAGCAAGCATGGGTCATGGTTATGAAAGGCCTAGTTATCATGCTTTAAGAGTAAATTTGTTAAAAGATGCAAAGAACCAGGTTCAATTGATTATAGATAATTTGCATAGTAAATGGAGTGAAACATGTTGTACAATTATGGGTGACGGTTGGAAAGATAATAGGCAACGAAGTTCGATCAATTTTCTCGTGTGTTTTCCTATTGGGATCTCATTTATTAAATCTGTTGATGCTTCAGATTTTGAGTCCAATGCTGAAAATTTGTGTAACTTGTTTGCAGAAATTGTTGAGATAGTTGCGCCTAGTAATATTGTTCACATGGTCACGGATAATGCAAGTAATTCTAAAGCTGCTAAGGCATTACTTTCTAAAAAATACACTACAATTACTTAGTTTGCTTGTGCTATACATTGTTCAAATTTAATTATAAAAGATATTAGAGAAATGACACATGTGAAAAATTTAATACTCTTGTGTCAAGAGTCACTGTGTATGTTCGTAATTGTAAATGAGTTCTTAGTTGGTTGTGAAAGAGGCCTAGCTAGAGAGAAATTTTTTGTCCTGCTGAAACACGCTTTTGGGATGAATTTTATTGCTTTGAAGAGTATTTATTATTTGAAATAGCATTTGAAGGCTTTAGTGGCTTCTACATCACATAAGAAAGAGTTGAAAAATGAAAAAACTAAAAAAGCCAAACAAATTGTTCTTGATGGCAAGTTTTGGATTAATTGCTTAATTATTGTGAGAATTATGGGTCCAATCATGCGCTTATTGCATATTTGTGATTCTGATGAAAAGCTTTCATTGGGCTATGTATATGAAGGCATGTGAAGAGTTGTTAATGGCATTAAAGAGTTGTTTAAGAACAAGAAAAGCTTTATGGCTTGTACATTGATATAATTTATAGGAAATGAGATAATATGTTGAAAAAACATATTCATATAGTTGCTTTTTGGTTGAATCCAACCTTCCAATATGACAGGGATAGCCCCCATCACATGCCTAAAATCCTGAAGAGTGTTTTAGAAGTTATGCAAAAGTAAAAATGGATGGGCTACAATATTGACGTTTAGGTTAAAAAGTAATAGTCTCAAATTTCTATTGGCTCTAAATACTTATAAAACTGCTCGTCCAAGTATACCTACTTTAATTTCATATTTATTATGTTAATTGACAAGAATTACTTTCGCTATTTTTCATTGAAAAAAAGTATTAATTGTATCTTACTAATGTAGATGAGTGGTGGAGATTATTAGGTAATGGTGTTCCATATTTACAGAAATTGACAATTAAATTCTTGAGTCAAAATTCTTCTTCGGGAATGTAACTGGAGTGTATTTGAACGCATCCATACCAAAAAGAGGAATAGACTTGAGTATCAAATGCTGAATGATCTTGTTTACCTTCATTACAATTTATGTTTGAACAGTAGATATGGAATTACAATTATGAATGCTTACTTTATTTTGTAAATTTATTTGTTCTACAAACTCCTTACTTTTTTTCACTTTTTTTTTTTCATTTTCATTGTAGGCTTTCATGTAAAAAAGGGTCTTATGATCTAGTGGATTATGAAACCATTGATAAAGTTGAATTCTGGATTATTGATGAGGAACAAGAAGGAGAGCTTGATTATGATGAATTGGAAGAAATGATTGAGGAAGAACTTCCCAAGACTAGTGAAGATGGACCCTCTCAATCACGTAAGATATATTTGTTTATTTAACTTTATTCAATAATTTTTTTAGTTCTAATCTATTTTTGAATCCTTTTATTTACAAGTTTTTAAACAATTTTTAGGTAAGAAAGATACAAATATTGTGCAACTTGATGATGAGGAATGATCTTGAATGATATTAACTTTGAAAGTTATGGAACTGAAGATGGGGATGAAGAGGAAGAAGATGAAGCATGGCTTAGATAATTTTAAATTGTGTCATTTAAAATATTATAAATGAACTTATTGCGTATTTAGATTTATGTTTGTTAAGGTTGAACATGTATGATATTTTTGTACTGTGATTTTTGTGAGTTTGAGATTTTTATTTGATTTGCATTTCTATATTATGAGTTTTGTGAGTTTAGAAATTTCTGTTTGAATCTCCATAATGAATTGTAGATGCTTCTTGGTTAAATTATGATATATTTATGACATCATCCGGTTTGACCTCGAGTCGACCCTTTGTCGAATCCATTGACCCCTGATCCCTAAACTCAGTCGAGTTGATACTCAGTCCAAGTATGAAAACATAGACACACACACACACACACATATACATATGTGCGTACACACGCATGCACACACATATGTATGTATCTACACATACATAAATGTGTGTGTGTAGATACATATATAGGTGTAAGTATACATACGTACATATGTATACATATACATAGATATACATATGTATGTATGCATGTGTGTGTATGTATACATATGCATTACATACTGTCGCGTCCTAAAATTCGTAAAAGGTGCTCCAGAAGTGGGGTCGTTGATTGTTGCGCCCCCGAAAAGGTGGTCCAGTCTGGTGACCTTTTTTGAAAAGCAAGTTTGGAAAAACCGTGCGTGTGTGATAAAAATCAAATTTTAGTGAAAAAAGTATATTTTAAAAAAAATGATATTTTAAAAGAAAACAAGGCCGGGACTAAAAATGCGACAGTTTGGCCAAATGATTTGTGAAAAAGGGTTTTATTTTAAAATGAAGTCGCCACTTGGTATTGAGTTAGGGTGTACCAAGTCATCCAAAAAATAGTTTAACAAAACAAAAACAAAAATAAAAAGTTTTAGAAAAATGTTTGACAAATCCTTTTTCGACTCCGGTCTACGAAAAACGGGGGAAAAAGGTCCGGGAGTCACATTTGAAGAAAGGGAAGGCAAAGGCTTACGCCTAAGGCACCATTTCCACATAACCGAAACTAGTTGTGAGACTTATCAAAATTTCCTAAATTAACCCTACGTTCTATCGCATTTGGATGTGTCTAAATGAATACAAATCCTAAGTCTATATGTGGGAATCAAGAGGGTCGGAATGTCCCGTCGAGACTTGGTCGAGATTATCGTATTAATTGTGAAACTCGAGTCAAGACCTCGAAGGAGTCACGAGTGTGAATGCAAAATGAAATGCAAAAGGAAAAGAAAAATAATAATATAGATAATAAGTGATCGAAGAAAGTGGGGATGCAACATATCGGGTACGGAGGACTAATAACTCGTGACTAAATATTTCTACTCACAGAGGGGGGAACAGCATGTACGCCACCGCTTCCCACGTGAGTAGGTGACTATTTCTAGTCGGATCACACAAAAAGACCAAAATTCTAAGTGAGATGCAATCTAGATGTCATGCATTTGAAGATGTGTCAAAAATAAATAAATAATAGTAATAATAGTAATAAAAATCATGCAAAATGGAAGGAAAAACTAAAAAAATGTGTGAAGTGAGATGTAAAATGCACACGATTGCACCTAATACTAAAATGCCCTAAGGGTCTAGCGTTGGACTAGCCCTTTCTAGTGATTCCCACTAGCGTTGGACTAGAGGGGAAACGGTGAATCCACAACTAGCGTTGGACTAGTGTGGTGACGAGATAACATAAAATATGAATTCAATAGTAAAGTGTGAATTAAAAAGCAAATTAAACGTATAAAGACATATAAAGTCAAGTAGGAGCACATAACACATAGGCATAATATCTAGATACAAAATTCTAATGAAAGCGATAAAACAAATAAACACATAAGCACACAAAAGCAAATAAGCCCTAACTATTACACCAGGGATTTAGTTATAATTTTTAAGGGTGAAAAATTAAAACTACCTATCTATTATATTATCTATCTAAATACATAATTTTGTTAAAATATAAGAAATGTAGCCTAACTATTACATTAACTAGATAAATACAAAAATATTACACTTTTTGCCAAAATGATAAAATTTGAATTTAAATAACATAAAATAAAATAAATATGCTAAAAACATGTAAACTAAGAAATATATGAAGAAACATGCATAAAAAATTACATAAAGGCACATTGAGGCATATAAAGATGAAATTAATGAGAAATAGATATACCTTTCCGAAGATTCGGTACAAATACTTAAGAAAATGAACACACACGTTAATGTATCACGATATAAAGGAGTGAAACACAAAATATGTAAATATTGGAAAAATTGGGGTAAACATGTAAAATTTAACAACTAAGGGGACTAAAAATGAAATTTTATAAAACTTTAAGGGGTAAAAATTGAAAGTTCTAACTAATCAAGGGGTCATGATGCAAAATAAAGCAAATCAGGGGCAAAACAATAATTCACACAAGTAAGGGGTGAATCCGAAAATTAAGGATCTAATTGAAGGGAAACAGAAATTTGGAGGTCAATTTATAAATCAAGAGGGATTCAATTGTAGAAATTAAAAGATGCTAGGATTTATTAAATAAAATCAAAAAAAAACTTAAGGATTAAGCATAAATAGACATCTATTGTTATAATAAAGTGACCAAAACAAAACAAGATCACTAATTAACTAACTTAATTTAGTTAATTAACTAATAAGATGAATTAAAAAAAAGAATTAGGATAACATAATAATAAAATAAAAAATTATCTTTCTTTTTCTCTCATTTTTTCCTTTCCATGTCTCCCACTCTCTCTTACTCTCTCTCTCTTGTTGTTTTCTTTCTCTGATTTTTCTAGGTCCTTTTCTCAATTCATTCTCTTGTTTCTCTCATCTTCTCTTTCTCTTTCTTTCTCTGCAATTCCTCTGCTCCAGCTGATTCCTTCTTTTCTCTTCTCTCTTTTCTCTCCAATTTCTTTCTTTTTCTATTCTCTCAACGCCTCACTCTCTCTTCTCTCTCTCTGTCCGTTCACTCTACGGTCTTCTCTCTCTTAGACTTTCCTCTCTTTTCTTCTTCCAAGTCTCTTCTTTCTGATCTTCTCTGTAGTTTACCTTCTCTCTACTCTTCGCCTCTTTCTATCTCTCTTCTCCTTCTTCTGCTTGCTTTGTCTTTGTCTCTCTCTCGCTTGCGTTCTCTTGCTCACTCTTCCCTCTGTTCTGCGTGGTGTTGAGGCCACGATTTGGCCCGTGGGGATAGAATGAGAATGATAGTGGTGGGTATAGTGGGATTGATTGTTTGGACTATTCAATTAGGGCGATTTTGGTGAATTTGAGCTGCAAATGCCGCTGTAATTGGGCGATCTTGGGGCAGGTTAAGAGGAATGGGTCGGTGGATTGGGTGGTCGTTAGCTTTGTTTGTGTCCGTGTAATGGTTGTTAGAGTGGAGGGGTAGTGGTTTGGGTGGAATTAGGGCTACAATTTGGGTAGCAATTAGTGGTGGTGCAGTGTGGTGGCGTGATTGGTGATGGGTTTGTGGGTTGTAATTGGGCTGATTCTAGCATTCGATAGATTGAATTGGGGGCTCTACTAATTGGGTTTCTGCAGGTTTAGGGCTACAGTTAGGAGGTTGTGGTTGGTTTTCCAGTGAGTTGTTTGTGTGCTGTTTGTGATTGCAGGTTTCGTGTGGGATATGAACTGGAATGGAATGGTGGGTTATATGAAGGAGGTGATGGCGAGTTGTAAGAGCCGTTGGTGGTGGTGGTTCTGGTAACTGTGAAGAGCTTGCAACGGTGGATATGAGGTTGAGGAAGGATGAATTGTGATTTTTGGATTTTTCTGGTTTTATTTATTTGGATTGTTTGTAGTTGCAGGGGAGGAAATGGGCATCTGTTTGTGTTTTCTATAGGAATAGTGGACTGATTTTAGGAAGTTGATTAACTGATGGAGGAACCATTTTTGGCGTGAACGCAGGTGATTGGTCTGTTTGGTTGTGTGATTTGGAAATTGCAGGTGGCGATGGGATGGAATTTTGCATAAGGGCGAGCTGATTATGGGGGGCGGAAGTGGTTTGTTGATGGCATTCGCACTGATTCTGGGCAATTTGCTTGTGTGTGTGCAGGTTGAAGGTGGTCTTACAGTTTGGTAGTTGTTTACTGGAGATTGAAGGGTGGGGGAAGGTGATGACAAAGAAGAGATTTGTGGTTGTGAGTGTGGTGGTTGAACGGTGGTGATGGGTGGAGAGGCGGTGGTGGAAGAAGGAGGAAATAGATGGTGGAGAAGAGAAGTAAGAAGAACCCAGAACCCAGAAAAAGGAACTAAAACTTAGAAAAATCTCAACCAAAAATTTCCATCTTCAAACAGAAAAAATAAATTTGCAGATAGATTTGCATATAAATTGAATCAATTAACAAAATCACCAATTAATCAAACTAAAAAATATATATAAAGAAAAACCAATAAATAAAAAAAAGAAGAAAGCCATGAAATTACCTACTAAATAGAGAAGCTAGAAGAATAGTAGAATCGGTTGTTAATGAAGATGAACAGTAAAAGCAAAATGGCAGCTGTGTTGTGTGTGTGTGTGTTTTTTTTTTGTGTGAATTGTATGTTTTGATCTTTCAGGAATAAAAATGAATGTACTTTTAGGCTTTTTGACTTTTCTTTCTTGTTTTTTTCTGATTTAAGGGAGGTATTTATAGGGTTAGTTGTCTTGGTCACAAAAAATACTACAAAATAACGAAAACGGCACCGGCAATAAAAATTCTAATTTTATTAAAAAATATTTTACATAAAAAAAATTAAGAATTAATACAAAGAAATGACAGTAAATTCTAAAATTTGTCAAAAAATTGAAAGTAGATTTTAAATTAAAGGTTAGAGCTTAAAATTGATCAAAAACGCATTCGGAGTGTGAAATAGCGATTTTGTCTCTAAATGACGAAAATACACAGAAAATAATTATTGGTTTAAAAAAATTATTAAAAATTAACAATAAACTTAAAACTCTAAAAAATGCATTTATGACTCAAGAATTGAGAAAAAATAAATTTAAACTGTAAAATAACGATTTTGTCCCTAAACAATGAAAATTCACAAGAAAATAGCTATTGACTTTGAAAAATTACCAAAAATTAAAAATAAGCGTAAAAGCCTAAGAAATACATTTATGACTCAAAAATTGATGAAAAATGAATTTAAACTGTAAAATAACGATTTTGCCTTTGAATGCAATATTTACAGAAAAATAACAATAGTTTCTGAAAAAATAAAAAAAATTAAAAACATGCTTAAAGAATTTAGAAAATAAATTTAGAACCTAAAATGAGCTAAAATGGTATTCGTGAGACGAACCATTTTGGTCCTTGTGTTGGTAAAAATATAAAGAATACCAATTAAATTCGAAAAGATCATAAGAAATTAAAAAATTCGTATGAAAGTAAAAATATGAATTAAAAACTTCCAAAACTAATGAAAAAAAATATTTACAGATAAAAATTGCTATTTTACCTCCAAAATTATTAAAAAATTAAAATTTAGCCCAAAAAATATAAATATGCCCCCAATGTTTGAAAATAAATAGTGTATCAAAATTTAGTGTCTACAGTTTGCCCCTCTTTGTTGGGAATCTCGCAGAGATTTCAGATAAAGACGTAGACAACACTAAATTTTGACTCACCCAAATGTAAAAACAGAGATTAATGTAAACAAAAACATATAAACATGCATTATAGTGATATGCAAACCAATGAAAAAATAAATATACAAAACATGCGACCGAACTCTTTAGAAAATGCCTACGTATCCCAGTGAAAGGAATCAAGTCAAACATAGTTCAAATGTAAGTGAACTATAGATGCGAGGCACAACTGCAAATGAGAATACAAGGATTCTGACTTTTCAAAACTTATGATCAAAATAAAGAAGGAAATACAACATTCGAACTGCCTAATAAAAATAACATAAAGTAGTAAAGAATGCAAGACTCAATAAAATGCTTAAACTAATATCCAAAAAATGAATTCAGACTGTTAGGCAAGATAAATACTAATAAGTTAAATACAATGCCTGGGCTGTCAGATTTGAAAAAATAAATAAACAGATGCCGACCAAACTACTGGATGGATGCATAATCCTGAGCTGCCAAGATTGATGAATGCAAAGTTTGGATAGCCAAACTTGAAATGTAAATAGACAGATACTGACCAAGCTGCTGAACGAATGCATGACCTTGGGCTGCCAAAGTTGATGAATGCAAAGTTTGGGCTGCCAAACTTGAAAAAGTAAATAAACATATGCTGTTTAGGCTGCTGAACAGATGTATGATCTTGGGCTGTTAGGAATCATAAAATGCAAAGTTTGAGCTGTCAAACTTGAGAATGTAAATGATAAATGCATGATCCTAGACTGTCAGGAATCATAGAATGCAAAATCTGTTAGATTTGGAAATATAAATGACAAATGCATGACCATGGGCTCTCAGGGATCATGGAATGCAAAGTCTGGGATGTTAGACTTAGAAATGTAAATGACAAATGTATGATCTTGGGCTGTCAGAAATCATTGAATGCAAAGTTTAAGCTGTCAGACTTAGAAATGTAAATGACAAATGCATGACCCTGGGCTGTCAGGAATCATGGAATACAAAGTCTGGGCTGTCAGACTTGGAAATGTAAATGACAAATGCATGATTCTGGGTTGTCAGGAATCATGGAATGCAAAGTTTGGACTGTCAGACTTGGAAATGTAAATAACAAATGCATGATTTTGGGCTGTCAGGAATCATGGAATGCAAAGTCTTGGCTATCAGACTTGAAAATGTAAATGACAAATGCATAATCCTGGCTGTCAGGAATCATTGAGATGAAAATGCAGAGTTTGAGCTTGTCAGACTAAAATGATCAGAAGTTAAAACCCAACAAACAAATTAAAACATGGCAAAAATTAAAATCCAATAGACTAGTTAAAGTAAAACTGACAAAAAGTGGTACGCAAAATGTTAGACAAACTAAAGTAATGTGCAATATGGTAAATGAATGCCAAACAAATGCTTATTCAAAAAAAGAGATATGTTGATGTGATGTAAGCTATTAGACGTTATGCATGCATGATGCTAAATCAGTGATCAAAATGTAGTGTCTAAACTGCTAGACTAGAATGAGCATGATGAAATCTGGGTTGTTGGACAAAATACATAGAAAAATTTAAAACATAGCAAAACTCAAATCAATTATCAAACATTGAATCCAAATTAATTCAAAAATCAAAATTTTCAATCATTTTTTTTGCCGCAGTGTATGACATCAAACCCATTTGAAATCAAAGTTCATTTTAAACCAATCATTCCAAAAAGTTTGCCCTAATATGAATCAATCTTTTACAAGTTTTGCTTCAAACATAAAGCATCAAAATTATTCTTGTAATCAAATTTTTCTCAAAAAATTTACCCCAGTATCAAAATTTGAAATCAGTCTTTCAAATGAATCGTACTCTTGATCAAATCACCATTATATAAAAAAAATTGCCCCAGTTTTATTCTTGACGAAGGCCTCAATTAATGACGATGTGATTGCACTTGCAAAAAAAGAAAACCACTACAATTGCAAAAGTAATTGCCACTATCTGGCAGTCTCTGGATTCTGTTAGCGCATATAAACAAGAGTATTTTCATCTTGAATTTTTGATACAATCCCCTGCCTGACTTTCTACAAGTTTTGCAAATTCAATGGCCTCCGATTAATGATTCAGATCAAATCTCCCAAATAGTCTTGCAATTCATACGTGACTCTGGCTTCTGATAAATTTAGAATTTTCTTTGCTTTTATTTCAAATTCAAACAAAGTAAATGTCAAAAATTTCAAAAACATGAATTGATCAAAAAATGCTTCACATGCAATAATATAAAGAAATTATGTACAGTAAACAATACGCACAGACTAAATGAAATACAATTAAATAAACATTTTTCAAAAAATTAATTTTGAAATAATGGCTTAAAAGATGTCCTTTTGATCTTTGAATGTCATTTCTATTTGAATTTTGACATTGCCACAGACTAATTAATGCAGACGAAAAACTCTCAATCAACTGTTATCATCAACTTTCCCAATGACTTCTATATCGGCATATTGGTTTTTCTCATTCCGTGAGCTTTCAACTGTCACATTCTCCTAATCTATATGATCCTTCCGAATTACTGACTTCAGGAGAAGAAATGAAATTGAACGATAGTGCCCAAAATTGAGGTGATCTTTCCCTTTTTCATTAAAACAGACTAGTGCTCGAAAAATATTTGGCATCAGTAAGGCAATCTTTCCCTTGTTGATTTGGGATAGATATATTAACATCATTTGTCAATGTGCTAAAATGCATCATTTTGACACTTGTCAATTCCCCCACACTTGAATCATTGTTTGTTCTCAACCGTTCGAAAAATATGAACTCAATTAGTGATTCAAGCATTGAAATCACACATGTACGTTTTAAAATATATTTCTCCAAAACTGAGTAAATAACCATTATGTAATTTATTGTCTTATCTTTAATACTCATAATATCAAATAAAGAGGAAGGAATTATATCATAACTAAACTGGTTCAATTAAATTTCTTTGCCTTACCGAATTTCACAAGTAAATAAATCATATGATCAATCAAAGTGCATCTCATGTCTATGATCAATTTCATTTTTCACATGAGGAAATTTTATTCTAGTGAACTAATCACTCAAAATACGAGAGTGTCTTTTGACCCGAAAATCGACATTGGTTATGAAAGTTTCAGTTACTCAACATCTCAATCTTAAGCCAATAACAATACTGTATTCGAGAAGTAAAATTGCCTTTTTATGCAAGAATCGACATTGGTTGGATGAAGATATCTAATTATTCAACAATTTACTTGCTCAAATTTTGCAATGCATTACTCATAACTTAAGGACCGCTTGACGTGAAAGTCGACATTTTTGAATGAAAACTCCCGATTATTAGGCACGAGAACCATTGGAATAGAAAAACTGTATTATTTATTTTCTTTTCTTCTTTCTTCTTTTCTTTTCTTTTCTTCTCTCTTCTCTTTTTTTCACTTTTTTCATTTTTATCATTTTTTTAATTCCCCATAATGACTTTTACATCATAAATTACATGATTGTACTAATTAATCATAATCAACATTTAACACGTGAAATTAAGTAAAGTAGAGAAATTTTCGTCAAACGTGCAAAATTTAAACATAATTTTAGCCACTTTACAAGTTATACTTTTATAAGAACAAATTTCAAACCATATAATAATCATTTCTTATTGCTCAAAGAAAATATTTGTCAAATCACATAAAGTAACTTCAACCGGTAGGAAAATTAGACAAACATCAAGATTGCTAGCAATAACTCACAAGCATATGACATCACTTTATTTTAATCTTTACAACGACTTATACAGCACGTTCCGAAGGTGAATGAGAGATTGTGGATATGAAACAATAAAACTCTTCTTGTGCAATGGTTGAAGTTGTATCCTCTGCACGTCCATTCTTTTATTTTGCTTGAATATTCTAAATATGCGTTATGAAACTTACTCAATATTTTTTAAGGTTTTTGAAGCAAAAAGTGCATCTTGACCTAATTTTTTGACTTATGTCTTGGTGCCAATATTTATACTTTCTAATCCTTTCTGGTTAAACTTGAATTCCTTTTTATACCATTCAGATTCTTTAATACAAAATCTAAATTTCTTTTTGGTGTCATTCTAACTCCTCATTAACAACTTGTGTTATTTAAAATCTGTAGAGATATCGAAGTGATAATCATTAGTTTCACGTGAGATGACATCCAAAATCATAGGCATTTATTTTGGCCATTTGAAGAAGAAAAAATGAAAAAATATAGAAACAATTGAATAAATAAACAAATGAAGGAAAAATTTTATTTCACTGAACTCAACTTACATTTTCTTGAAAAGATAGTATTTACAAGCACACAAACTGGCACTAGCCTTTGGAAAAGAAGTAAACATAATTCAAGTTTAAAATAAAACATTTTACTTAAAAGTAAATAAGGACTTATGACACACGAAATAAAAGCAAAACAGGATATGAGCTAGACACTAAAACCATTGAAGAAAGAAATCCATTCCAAGACTCTATCTGGAAATGAATTTAGAAACAAAGGTAGTCCCAAATTTATTGTCACTCCCCCAACTCAAATAATTGACCAACCATTTAGTTATTCAGTGCTCTTTCATTAATGCCCTTAAAATCAGCAGTATCCAATTTTAACTTCATTGTCAATTTCTCCTCTAACTCTATCATTCCCACAGTGGATTTATATTGAGGCAAAGGATTGTTATCCACATTTGAAGTCTATCCCCCTCTTCTTCTCAATATGATTTCTCCATCACCGATCATGTCTTGAATTATATGTTTCAAAACCCAACAATTGGCTGTGGAATGCCCTCGGCTTCCGGAATGATAAGCACAAATGGCTTGAGGGTTGTAGTGATGGGGAAACCCATTAGAGTAATTCACCTCAAGTACCGTGCCGATCTTACTTGTTACCTTTAGTTGTTCATAAATTTGATCCAAGGGGCGCCCAAGAGGAGTGAAGGTCCTGGATCCTCTCTGTGGGGGTTTTGCTGAACTCCAAGCATTCTGAGATTGGTTGGGTGGAACATAAGTACGGGGATGAATAGGTCATGGGCGAGGTTGAAATGGAAGACGCAGGTTATTTTGTGGCACGGGCTGAAAATTTTGAAATTAGGTCGAGCATTTGGAAGAAATGACTGTGTATTCATCGGTTGGACTTGGGTGTGAAAAATTAGTTGAGGGCACAGTGGAAAAGTAGGAAAAGCATATGCTAGTAGAGAGTACTACAGACAATTGGCATGATAGTTCGTGTTGGTTTGGAATCTGGGTTTGGGTCTCGAGACTTGATTTAGCACAAAAATTGATTCGCCTTCCTTCTATTCAATTTTTTTTCTAGTCGCTTTCTTCAAATTATTATTGTTTTGAAAAATTTTCACTTGTAATTTCATGACAGCCATGTCTACCACTTTTCCCTTTTTCACTCCTCTCTCAATGGCTTCTACCTGTTCTATGATTTGAGCGAAAGTTTTCCCAATGGAGGCCACAAACACTTGGTAATATGGTGGGTCTTGAGCATCAATAAAAAGTTTGACCATCTCGTTTTCATCGATTGGTGGATGCACTTTGGCAGCAACACTTCGCCACCGCTGACCATAAGTCACATAGCTTTCTGAGGATTTCTTCTTTAACTCTATCAAAACAAATCTGTCAGGTACCAGATCGCAGTTGTATTCATACTATTTGATGAAAGCCCGTGAAAGGTCAGTCCAATTTCGGATCTTTGAGAAATCTAATTTCAAATGCCACTCTAATGCATCTTTCTCCAAACTTTCTCCAAAAAGTCTCATTGGCAACTTATCATCTCCAGTTGGCCTTTCAAGTTTGTTGCAGAACATTTTGAGGTGCACCATAGGGTCCCTACTACCATTATACTTAGAAAACTCTGGTACTTTGAATTTCGGTGGCAATTGAGTATTTGGGAATATGCAGAAATCCTCGTAATCCAATCCACCGTATCTATCAAACCCCTGACTCTCTTTAATGAAATCATCAAATCTGTCCAGTCTCTTCAACAATATCTTATCAGTCATAAAGGGATTCTCTTCCCTAGCAAAAGATTCCATCTCTACTGCCCTCTGATGCCCAGTATCGAGCACAAATTGACTTGAGTTAAGTGCCGGTGGTGGCTAAGTGTTTTGGGTGAATTGAGTTGCTTGTTGGGGGTAGTAAAGTTGGTTTGGAGCATTTTGAGTGTTTCTAGGGCTAGATGGAATATGAAGGGCATTTGAGGATTTTAAGTAGGTGGGGATGGAATCTGAGTGTCTTGAATATTCAGATATGAGACTTGTATCTGGACAACTGGGTCATTGTTGTTCGTACCAAGAGTACTTCCACTCGCATTAGGTTGGGTGTGCAGAATTTCGTGAGTGGGTGGTACGTTCGAGGTAGAGCCATTGTTGTTCATATTACTTATGAAGTGGGCAATGATTTGGCTATGGGAGGACACTTTGTGAGTCATGTCATTCATCTTAGTTCACATTTCATTCATTTGTGCCCTTAGCACAGTCAGTTCAGTGCTTGATTCCTTGCTGGCACTTCGGAAGAATTCGGATGGTTACTCATGTTTATATGCAATATTTTGGCGCGAAACCGCATGTAAATGGGGTTTCGGTAAAAAGAACCTATGATTTACGATACCTGAAAGATGAGAATTGAAAAACACGATTCAGATATTTATCTTGCGTAAACACTGTCAAGTTTTTATTCTGAGAAAGAAAAAGAAAAAGATTGGAGTTAGTAAATGTATATACAATTCGGATGCATGTCCTAGGGGTGCCCTTATTGTGCCCAGGGTAGGCCTAGTATGAAATGCAATCCTTTAGGGTGAGACCCCCCTTTTTAGTCATAGATGGGCCAGATCCGTCGGGGAGAGATGCCTCCATTCTGCTCGTATTACCTTACCTAGAGTCTCACCCACCAGGATAATACTGAAAATGTAATTGTGCATGTCTTTTTAGGGTTATGTACCCAAGACCAAAGGGCGGCTTTCCTATCATGGGATTCCCGACATGGCATTCCCTCTAGGATTTATGCATGATGCCAGTTTATTAATGCAAGTTAAAATATGCAAAAATGTCAAATTTAAGAAATGTCTTAAAGATTTTTTATCAAATAATAATGAAAAACTTTTTTGAGAAATATGGACCATAAACTGTACAAAAGAAATTATTGACTCTAAAAATATTTGATTGAAAAATCAAACCTCCAAGAGGTTATGGGACACAACATCGAAATAAATCAAAGATCATGACTTTATATAGGAACATACAAGTCAAAACATTAATTTATTAAAGTAGAATGAAATATGTATTAGAATCACTTTTTGTGTAATGTGGGACGGGAGGGCGGGGCACGGCAAAAATGACGTATTAGTTCTCTAAAAAAAGAATAAATGCAAATTGTACAAAAATTTGACCACTTGGGTTCATTTATTAACTCTGAGAAAATTTGGTTCAGATAAAATTGACAAGTACAACAAGGATGAGTAAACTTTGAAAAAGATTTGAAATTACACCTCTTATTTAAAAAATGTACAAATTGAAAAATTAGATTTTCGGGACTTTTACAAAATTTACAATGATTTGACCCTTGGATATTTGTTCGCAACCAAACACAATTTGTAAATTTTTTTTAAAATCTCATTTCCATCTTTTTCGAGGAAATTAATTATGAAAACAAAATTTAAACGTGCCAAAAGAGGGTTAATTTCCTACGAGAGCACCATGCCAGGGCTCTTTATTCTATGATTGTGAATGCAATCAAAAAATAAGAAAGAGTGCATTAGTTTATTCAACAAATAGCACATAACATATTGATAAAACAAATAGCAGTAGACAATATAACAGAAAAAGTAAAAGGGGTGGATTCCCTCATCTCGTCCCTGATGTACCTAGTCGGGTAAATCTGACTCTATCCTAGGTTATTCTACATGGATGCATGAGGTTGGCCTCACTAATGCATCTAGACTCAATTAAGGCTTCGGTTCCCGAACCTTCAGATTGAGGGATCCAAAAAGTAACAAGTCCCTCAATTCCAAGGATTCCAAGTTGGTGGCTCGAGTGATCCCCTGAACACTGCTACGCACATGTCGGCCACGGCCACATGTCCAAGCAAATCGATTTTTAAAACCCAATCTCTAGACTTGTGGATTCAAGTCGAGAGTTTGAGTGATCTCCTAGATAATGTTACGTGCACGTCGTGCCATGGTCACAAGTCTAAATATATCAATCCTAATTCCTAACAGAACAGGTGGGTGACAACTACCAAAAAGATAAAAAAGGGTAAAGAATATCGAATGCACATATGGAGTGCTCCTTATGAGAGGAGGGAATGTAATAATAACATGCATGGGCTTTTAGGGTGATTGACCCCTCCCCAAATTCAAGCGCGGTCGAATAAAGCGAAAGTAAATAAAACATACATCACATAAGCAACGGAGACACGAGGAGTGTGAGATGCAAAAGAAAAACTTAAAACCTAGAAAAGAAAAATGCAATCCTAACATCCAAACGCGATGGAATATAAGGGTTAAATAAGGAAAAGATGATTAAGTCTAGTGCTCGGACTAACTAGTGATTCCCA
Organism: Mitragyna speciosa; assembly: GCA_024721245.1. NCBI lineage: Eukaryota > Viridiplantae > Streptophyta > Magnoliopsida > Gentianales > Rubiaceae > Mitragyna > Mitragyna speciosa. The sequence continues at coordinate 6,201 of JAMWEH010000103.1, read as the reverse complement.
GCGGAGTTGCCAAAATACTATTGCGCCCCGAAAATGACACACGGTAGGGTCGTAACTGTCGCGCCCCGAATAGGTGGTCTAGTCCGGTGACCCTTTTTGAAAAGATAAGTTTTGAAAAATCTGCATGTGTGATGAAAATCGAGTTTTTTGGTAAAATATGTTTTTTAGAAAAATGGTATTTTAAAAGAAAGTAAGGCTGGGACTAAAAGTGCGACAGTTTTGGCCAATTGATTTTTGAAAAAGGGTTTTTATTTTAAAAAAATGGAGTCGCCACTTGGTACTAAGTTGGGGTGTACCAAGTCACCCAAAAAATTGTTTGACAAAGCAAAAGTAAAATTTTAGAAAAATTATTTAAAACCCTTTTCCAACTCCGGTCTACGAAAACGAGAGAAAAAGGTCTGGGAGTCACATTTGAATAAAAGGAAGGCAAAGGCTTGCACCTAAAGCATCCTTTCTACTTAGCCGAGGCTAGTTGCGAGGTTTAATCAAAATTTCCTAAATTAACCCTAAGTTCTATCACGTTCGGATGTGTCTAAATGAATGCAAATCTTAAATCTAAATGTGGGTATCGGGAGGGTCAGCATGTTCTGTCGAGACTTGGTCAGAATTATTGCATTAATTGCGAAACCCGAATCAAGATCTCGAGGAAGTCGCGAGTGTCAATGCAAAATGCAATGTTAAAAGAAAAGAAAATAATAATATATAGTAAGTGAAGAAAGAAAATGGGTATGCAACATGACATGTACGGGGGACTAATAACTCATGACTAAATGTTCCTATTCACGGAGGTGGGAACGGCATGTATGCTACCATTCCTACGTGAGTAGGTGACTATTTCAAGTTGGATCACACAAAATGACCTAAATTCTAAGTGAAATACTACCTAAATGTCATGCATTTGAAGATGTGTCAAAAATAAATAAATAATAGTAATATTAATAAAAATCATGCAAAATGGAAAGAAAACTAAAATGTGTGAAGTGGGATGAAAAATACACACGAGTGCACCTAGCACTAAAATGTCTTAAGGGTCTAGCGTTGGACTAGCTCTTTCTAGGGATTCCCACTAGCATTGGACTAGCGGGAAAGTGATAAAGCCACAACTAGCATTGGAGTAGTGTGGTGAGGAAATAAACTTGATAAAAACATGAATCAAAGCAATAAAGCATAAATCGAAAGTGAATAAACATAAAAAGACATACATAAAAGATCACATAGGAGCACATAACACGTAAGCATGATATCTAAATGCAAAATTTTAAGGAAAGTGGTAAAAAATATAAGCACACAAGCACGCAAAAGCACACAAACACTAACTATTACACCAGGGATTTAGTTACAATTTTTAGGGGTGAAAAAGTAAAATTACCTATCTATTACATTTATCTATTTAAATACACAATTTTACTAAAATATAAGAATGTAGCCTAACTCTGTTTACTGTATCATAGAAGTATAAAAAGAAACCATCGTACAACTTTTTTTTTTTTTTTTTTGGAGAATTGAAACAAGAAAATCATGATAAATCTATCCTGGAACTCTAAATATGAAACCTCCTTTTTTGGGCTTGAGGGCAACCTTCTTGTTTTAGATATACTTTGAAGGATGTAAATCAAGAGAGAAGATTTTCTAATGGGCTTCTAATAAGCACTCGTTAAGCACGCACAAATTGAAATGTAAATGCACACACTCACATTTGTTGTCTCACTTTCATTTAGATATTTTTTGAATTGATCACTTTCTGGATTCACTTACTCTTACTTACATTTTAACCAACTAACGTCCACTAGACAGATCAATAAAATGAATTTATTGCTGCATTGCACGCACAAATGTTCTTTGAAATTATTCAGCTTCTTCTTAGTTGAATTCAAATAAAGAAAAATAATTCATCTAGAATTTAACATTATAAAGCTTATCTTCTCTCTTTTGGCAGCAAAATGGAATGTTTATGTGAATAATTTTTTTTAGTGTGATGTTAACATAATTATGTAAAGACTAAACAACTACGTTAAAATGTATTCAAATTGTAGTCACATAAGGATATTCGAACCTAAATAAACGTTTGTTTGTTTCCTCGCTGCTTGCCTCAAGGTTCCCAAATCCACAAAGACAATAACTTTGTTAAATAAAGGTAATTAGTGTCCAAAACGAAGTCAATTCTTAATCACTAACTAAAAAAAAAAAAAAAGATTTCCTATGCTTATAGATATTGATAAGAATATCAATGATTTTTGTGCAAAAATCATTGATATTCTTATCAATATCTATAAGCATAGGGCTGTTAGCCAAAAAAAAAGGTATATTGTTTGCTGTTATCAGTTTCAAATAATTTGGCATGTTATTTATTCTTCACACTACCTGTGCTAAGAAGGTATATCACAATTTCCAATCCCAAATTAAATAAAGACAGAGATAATCAAATTCAATAAAAGCAAGCGATATATAAAAAATAAGAATCTATTTTGACATGAATGAATATACTCACGTCCCTATTTCACGTAAAAGTGGGAGTATTAGTTAACAGAAGTGTAAGTAAATCACCGAAGTATTTTTACGTAAATAAAGAATCTGTTTTGACATGAATGAATATACTCACGTCCCTATTTCACGTAAAGTGAGAGTATTAGTTAACAGAAGTGTGGTAGATACCGAAGTGTTTTTACGTTCAATCAATCAAGTCTCTGTATATGTATATATGTATATGTGTCTAATCTCCGTATGTATACTTATATGCATGTGTGTTTGTGTATGTATGTGTGCATATGTATGTATGCTTGTATGCATGTGTGTGTATGTATGTATGTGTGCATATGTATGCATGTGTGTGTGTGTCTATATATCTATGTATGCATGTGTGTGTATATATGTATGTGTGCCTATGTATGTATGCGTGTATGCGTGTGTGCCCACACATATATTGGCACAAATCTTTTTGGTTCTTAAAAAGAAAGAGTTCGAGAAGGTTCAGTGTGTATATATGTATGTGTGCATATGTATGTATGCGTGTATGCGTGTGTGCCCACACATATATACATAAACATATACATCTATATATATATATGTGTGTATGTATGTATACATACATACTTATGTATGCCTCTTGTGTGTGTGTGTGTGAATATATATGTCTCTGTAGATAGATGCATACCCCAGTGAAATATATGTCTATATACATAAATGCATCCAATGGTGGAATCTTCGATTGAGGTGAAGCCGTAACAAAGTAACTGTAGGGAAATTTGTGGCTGGATTAAATCCTTCACGATATGTGTCTCTCTGTGTGAATATATGTATATGTGTGTGTGGTTATCTATATGTGTGTGTAACTTATATACCTATACTCACGCACATACATACATATGTATATATGAATGTATGCACATACATATATATATATATATAATATAATATATATATATATAGACACATTCACGCACACACGCACACATATGTATGAATGTATGTACATACATACATATATACATATATTCACACACATATACATGTGTGTATGTATATATGTACATACATACATATATACATACATATATGTATGTACATATGTAACCTACAACCTGTACTTAGTGATATACAATATTAAAAATTTTTAATTTAAGGAATTAGGAGGATGAAAATTAATTGCGATATGAAGTTGCAATTAGCTTCTGTTGACTCCCATTGTCAGCGCTAATCTTTGGACCACGTATAGTATCGACTAATAGAATTTATCTTATTTTTATTGTAGCCTTACATGCGCTACAATACTTTCTGTCAATTAATGAAACTCACAAGGTTTTGATTAGTAATTTCCTGTTATTGAAATTGCGTATAGATTCATTCCTAATCGCTCTGCTTTTTATTTTGGATTTGACCCCTATATGCTAAATGGAGGAAAGGATAAAGAGAAAATGATAACAGTAATAACTTCATCATGCAGTTGTTCTCCATCAAAAGAAGCTTATGGGAAGCATATTGCAGATATCTTTAACATGAACATGACTAAGATCCTTGCTTTCTGTAACAAGCCCCAATACGCAATGGAGGAAAAGCTTTCAAGAGCTTGCTAGGAAAAATAAGTCAAAAAGCGAAAGAGGAGGGTTCCCCGAGTAGTTGTACTTTTTTTCCCCTGAATTTGATTATGTTATTTATGGAAGATAAAGTTGTCGTGAGATGTATTCTCCAGTTTTACAATGTTGCAGGTACCAGAAAGAACATTGGATGCTCCTGAAAGGATGAAATGATAGTGATGACTATAGTGTTATCCGAATTTGTTAGATTGAGAATTCTTTTTATTTTTGGCCTTGAGAGGATGGTTCTGAACCTGTGACTAGTGTTGACTGGGCACCAGATGGGAGATATCTGGCTGTTGGCTTGAAACAATTCAAATTTATGCATATGGGACCTTGGATTTCGGCTATAAACTTTCTATTGTTATCAATACGGGTAAGATATAAAGCTTAAACTCTTACTAATAAAATGGTATAACACACATTTGATTTGATTTAAGGAAGGCAGCAGAGTTTAATTTCTTATGCTGAATGTTTGCATAAATTAAGGGATCATTGTTAATTTTTTTACTCTGCTGTGAGACATTTTTTATGAAGCAAGTGTTTTCCGCTCTGAGACTATCTGAAGGAGGAAGAAAATATATTTTGAATAAAAAATCAGTCAAAACAAAGTATGCATGTTATGATCCTTCAAGGAATTTTTGTCCTCCTTTTGGGACTATAAAGCATTATTACCCACGAAATGTAGTACATTAAAAGACTTTTCATAGGGTGGTAGTAACTCATGAGCTTATATTACTTCATTTTTTTTTTCCCTCTTCGGGTCAGCTCTTTCCTTGTACCTTTTAGGCTCCATCAAAATTATTGCATCACTTGGGCTCAGGTATTAAATGTCACATCGAACGAAACAAAACCAATGATGTAATTTTTTTGGACTGTTTTATGATATGTTTACAATTTTGTCTTACCCAAAAAATCTCTATAGAATTATGAAAGGCTTTTAAAGTCATTTTGACACAGTATTTATTTGATATTATTAGCTATTTTTTTTGTATACCACATAGAAAAAAACAAATTATTTGATTGTACATTGAAAAAAAATTATTTTTATTTATAATTACTTGTGGTTTTCATGTTGATTTTAAGTTATTAAATCTGACCAATCCTTGAGTTATGGAAGAGTTGCTTAAGGATTTGAGCTCAAGGAAAAATACCATAGAAATGAATACGGAAAAGTACCATAGAAATGAATACATTTCTGCTTCGGTAACTTGTCTGTGTTCTTTTAATCTATTTATTTAGTTGTTTAATGTTTTGCAATTTCTTAATTGCATCTTTTCTTTTTATGGACGAGACAATGAATTTTTGTAGTTGCACATAGAAAAAATCACTTAAAATTTTGAAATTGACATACTTTTTTTTTGTAAAAAATATTTTTATTAAATTATATATGTAGATTGATATTATCAAATTTAGAATATTACAGTGACTAAGGTTTGCATCCTAGGCACAAGCGTCAGATAAATATCCTATATACTTTAAAATACTTCATTTGCTAATTTTTCTATGATTTAAGACTTCATGCTGCACCTTGTGTGGCCCGACCCTTCTAGTATGTTATATAGGGATGCACCTCCTAAAACTTGGATAAACCATCAATCTTCAAAAAGTTTAAAATGAAGAGTCGAATATTCTGCTTAAGGCGAAGAAGAATAATTTTCTGCGATGAATAATTTTCTTAGCAGCTTACCAACAAATTCATACTTCTCTTCTGCTTTTTTTTTTTTTTTTTTTTGAGCTTTTCTTCTGCTTGTTAGTTATTCAAAAGTTATTTTCTTCCTCCTTTAGATAGTCTCATAATAGAAAACACCTGCTGCATCAAAAATGTCTGACAGCAGAGTCAAAAAATTAGCAATGATTCCTTAATCTATGCAATAGCATTCAACATAAGAAATTAAACTCTGCAGCCTTCCTTAGATCAAATCAAATGTTTTGTACACTAATTTATTTGTAAGAGTTTAATCTTTATATCTTACCCGTATTGGTAACAATAGATAATTTATAGTCGAGATCTAGAGTCTCATATGCATAAATTTGAATTGTTCAAGCCAATAGCTAGATATTTCCCATCTAGTTTCCAGTCAACCCCAGTCACAAGTTCAAAACCATCCTCTCAAGGCCAAAAATAAAA